>JAPZPC010000221.1:0-52615 GCA_037952705.1 Haplographium delicatum
CCCCCCCCCCGCCCCCGCGCCCCCCCCCCCCCCCCCCGCCCCCCCCCCCCCCCCCCGCCCGCCGGGCCCGGGGGCACCGCGCCGGCGCCGACTCGGCAGACACACCGTTCCCGTCACCTGGAGGGGCGGGCCAATAGGTACGGTACAGACGGTGGAGTCGAGTGGTACCGTCCGAGGCCAGTGGCCAGTGACGAGGCGGCCACTGGGAAGAAAGAGGCAGCGAGAGGCAAGCGTCAGAACGCAATCGGGGGCGGCAGAGAACGAGACTAGAACGCCGAAGCCAAACGACTAGAACGAGTAGAACGAGTCGAACGAGTCGAAGGAACACACGCCCATGCGTGCGACCGCGTAAGAGTGCAAGCGTGTATGTGCAAGCGTGCAAGTGCCAGAGTACCATGATGGACCCCGTCTGGAGGTTGCCATGGTCGTTCTGGTACCTCCTACGCTGTATCACTGCACCTGTGCCCGTCCCTGCGCTGTACATGACTGCTGGAGAACGACGGGGCTGGCGGTTTACAGTATCTGCGACGCCGTATGGGACGATATATATTACTGTACTGTACTGTACACTACTGTCCACTGCACCAAGTCCTGTCGTTCGAGCCTCCTCACTAGCTGTCCTCCCCCCCCCAGGCCGACGCCTCATTTACTGAGTATGATCCTACTGTATCTCTCCCATTCCCATTCCCATTCCCACTCCCACTCCCATTCCCATCCCCATCCCGTCTAGATTGCACGATTGCATCCATGGGGAAAGTCGAGTCAACCCATCCATCAGATACATGAATACATAAACACCGTAGGCTCCTACTGCCATCCCCGGAATCCCATACGTACGGCACTACGTACTGTCATGGAATAGCTGTTTGACCACGGCCGTCTAACATCTGGTCTTTCTTCCGCCTCCTGCCACCCATTCATATGACAGGATTCATTCCATTACAACACCCCATTAGTTCACATTATTACCTACACGATCTCACACCGCACTATCAACCACCTCCCCTCCCTGACAGTTAAGTAGTATCCCGTACACTACACTATTGCCCACTACGGTCCTGTAACCCTACAGCGGCCACTCCACAGCCAACGACGTCCGCTTCCGGTAACGTCCACTTACTTACTCACTTACTTGTCTTCGCCTCAACTACTCGACTCGAACATCTCTTCTTCTAACTTCAACACCTCCAACCTCAACCTCTCCCTCACCCTCACCCTTCGCCCTCATCTCCAACGGCGCCCAACAACGTCTGTCCGCTCCTCCTCCCCACCTCGCCTTACGACTTTATATGATTTCAAGGACCGTTATGACTCCTGCTTTCTCCCGTTCCTGCGCCCACACCCCCGCCCACGGACACGACTGCTGATTCTCAATCTTCTTCCTCTTCTCTCGCTCTTCTCTATAGCGGCGCAGTGCCTTGGCCAGTCCGACCCCGTCATCAGAATCCCTCCCACGACCTGACCTCCCTCTCGCCTGTGCTTTTGGGTGCAGACACCGTGGACGGCGAGTCGAGTCCGACGTGCATATGTTACTTGTCGCACAGCGCTGCGCTGCTCTGCCCGCTCCTCAGCTCTGGACGCAATTGATGTGTTGCCAGACCGACGCCTTCAAATCTCTCAGAACCCCTCTGTCCGGCCTGTACCGTGCGAGTAGTCACCTATCCGACTGCACTTGAACGAATTGGCAATTGAACGTTCCTGGTCTGCTCCCCACGCCCCCCCCAGCAAAGGAAGATTCGTTCCCGAGAGCCCTCGACGGCAGGCTTCCCGTCCTTCCCTGCAGTCACGAAACATACCCCATTATTCCTCTCTGCTGTGAACGCAGACCACAATTCGACTCTCATCTCGCCTCTCCCGATATTCACGACCGTCGATAAAAGTCCATCCCGCCGCCAACGCCACGATTAGCTGGTGCGAGCTGTGTCTTTGTGATAGCAGCCTGACTCGTCCGGAAAAAGCGTTGCGCTCGAGCCATTGCTGGTGCGACACCTCCGGGGCAAGTTCCTACAAAAGAATCGCGACATTGGCCTAGGCCATATTACATTTCTAAATACTGAGGGGCCATTGATCATTTTGACCTCGACTGGGGACGAGAGGGCACTTAGTCTTCGCACCTCGCGGTGCGCCGAGCAGCTATGGACTACGCTGCATGCAACGTGGTGTATGTTGATCGGACGGCACAAGAGGACAAAGTGGTTAAAAGAGACGATGCGATACCTACGCCCTCGATAGAGCTCCCTCCGACTCATACAGAAATTCAAGCGCCCATCCTCCATTCGAGTCCGCTCGACGAAAATCTACGAACGTTACTCGAGATTTTCGGCGAAGGTACGTCGCCATTCATTCCCCTTGTGGTGGAAATCCCGCTGACATTTTCTAGTCCACGTCTGTACATCTGGCAAATCTTGTATATCTAAGCTTTCAGAATTAAATCGGGCCTCAATTATCGAATTAATACCCACTATTGTGCTAATAGACATCCCATACGAAGATCAGTTTCGTGAGCGACCCTCGAGAGAAGCGCGAACGCCTTCCCCCGGTTCGATACAGCATGTGGATTCATTTCAAGTAGATACTGGGGAGGTGGAGGCATATGGGGTCAAACTACTACAATGGGTGGCCTCGGAGATACAGTATCAAAGCCTTTCCAAATTGGTGGTTCCCGTGGCCATTGTTTCTATTCCAGACCAGACAGTGCTCCCAATCATGTCAAGAGGAAGGACGAATTCGAGAGCCGGCGAGCTTCCCACATCCCATCCCTCGAGTCGAAAGAAACGAGCTTGGGGAACAACGACGTTAGATGATGCCTTGACCATTCGATATCTCGATCTTGGAGCTGTGGATGTATTATCAAGTCCCTTGTTGCGTGAGAGATTACCAAGTTTGGCAATTCATGCTTATCGGGCACATAAGGATGCGTTGAAAGAGCAAAAAGCAATGCTGGAAATGAAGAGGGCACGTAAACGGTCTTGGGTTGGATTGGATGATCAGAAGCCGTATGCATACCTGCGGGAAGCCATGGTGTCAGGATTAATGGACGGGATCTGCAAACTTGGAGGGGAAGATGAACCGTTTGCCCATATGAGAATATCTATTTCTTTGGATCGTCGGGAAAAGGTAGCTGCAGCAATTGGAACATGGCAATTCTCGGCACACGATTTTACAGACGACGAACTTCTACATGCATCACTGCTGATGCTACAACATGCGCTTGCAATGCCGGAATTGGAGAAGTGGCGGTTATCGACAGGTAAGAATGGATATTTTGTGGCCATGTTTCGGATAAATTTGTGCGTCCGCATGCTGACACCCGATGCAGAGAATCTTACAGGATTCCTAGTTGCCAGTCGCTCGGCATACAATGCCTTTGTTCCCTATCATAATTTTCGACATGTCGTGGATGTATTACAAGCTATCTTTCACTTCCTCGTCCAACTTGGGAGGTTACCTCCGTATCCAGCCTCGATCCCACCAAGCTCCGAGATCGCCTCCTCACCCATAGCCGCCCTCATCAGGCCCTTCGATGCGCTTACCTTACTAATTACTGCCATCGGACATGATGTTGGACATCCCGGCGTCAATAATGCCTTCCTGGTAACGCTAAATGCGCCTCTCGCGCAGCTTTACAATGATAGATCAGTCCTCGAATCCTTTCATTGCGCGGCCTATTCTCAGATCCTTCGACGTCACTGGCCTGCGGCATTTCAAGGCGTTGAGATGAGACAACTAATGATCAGTTCAATACTTTCCACTGATATGGGACTTCATTTCGATTATATGAAAAGACTAGGCTGGATGCAAGAGAAGTTACATGAGAATGGCAACACTGATGGATGGAACGGCAGACTTATTGAAGATCAACGAACCCTAGCTTGTTCGTTGTTAATTAAATGTGCAGACATCAGTAATGTAGTATGTAGACTGTTTACTTTTCTTTTATCTTGAACTTTACTAATCGATACAGGCTCGAAGATATGACGTTGCCGCTCAGTGGACTATGATTTTGACTGACGAATTCGCTCGACAAGCATCCATGGAGCAGGATTTGGGGATTCCATCGGCTCTTTTCGCCGTTCCAAATCGAGAGATTATTGAACTTGGAAAATCGCAACTTGGTTTCATGAATATGTTCGCCATTCCCTTATTTGCAGGCGTAACAGATGTCATGCCAGGAATGAGCTATTGCGTCGATGAGTTGAACCGGAACAAAGCTGCATGGGAAGAGAGGATTGCAGAGGAACAGGAGAGAGTACAGCAAGTTAGTGATGATTCAGCAATGACGGATGGCATGTTCTCCCCACGTGCGATGAGCGTGGCACACCCTTCTGATGCAAGTCACCAGAAGACAGGTAATGCCACGTTATCGTCCGAAATCGATCTAAGGAAAGCGTTGCTGAGTAAAAGCCCTTTCACATCTACGAATGGCGTTAGTAGCCAACTTAAAGCTCCATCTCTCGATGAGAGCCTGCCAGAAATCTCGACGACATCTCTTCCTCCGGTAGAAGACCTAAGCAATCCTTCACCGAGTGAAATATTACCCGAGGCCAACTCTGGGCGCTCCTCCAACAAACCAAGCCAACTCCAACTAAGCTTCGCAACCGCTTCGGCTCCTGGGTTCCTCGACCACCCCAGCCAAGATGTTCACCTTATGAATGGAGAGCCTGTAGTGAATGGTATCTCTATCGAGAGCTCTCTAGTTACTGACCCTGTAGTTGCTGATCCCGAACCAATGATCGAAACCAAACCGAAGGAAAAAGAAGAGAATTCTTCTAAACAGCGCAGCAGTGATTCCGCAACGTCAGCTCAAGATTGGAACAGCCAAGTTACGAGTGCAACGACGGGGAAGATGCCATTATCTCCCTCAACTCAAGGAACGAGTATCATGTCCCACGATAGTCTCGAGAAGCCCAATGGCGCCAACCAGACACCTACCCGGCAAAGCCCATATACCAGAAGCGAAAATAGCCAAGTCAGCTCTAGAGCCGGGGACCAAGCTTCGCAAGAGGGGTACTACAGTGACCGGCTGGACGGCGACAGGGTAGATGGAAAAGACAGGGGCGTGGTCGTCATGGAGAAAGTGCGGAGTTTGAAGAAAAAGCCAAGCAGATTCCGTATGAATTTCTGGAAGAGGAGCAAGAGTGCAGGTCCTCCCATGCCCGTCGGCGGCGAAGAAGATATATTCCAAGGCTGAATCATCCTCGAAGCGAGGTTATTCATCAAATAAGTGAATTGGATATCTTCTTTAAAATATCGGCAAATGGATATTCTTTCTCGCCCCCCTCGATACACGATCCATGCGAGTGGCCGGCTTCGATAACGACACAATGTGATGCGAAAGCGACGCAAACGGCTCGACGACGGCAAACGAGAAATGATCGTTCCAAAAAAACGAGATATTTTGAAAGGAAGCAAACGAAATGAAAAATTGGGTGGCACAACAAATAACGAAAACAGAACCAAAAAAAAAAGAACTCCACGAACGGTTTAGGACAAAGTCCTATTGTAGTATTAGGACCGTTTTTTTTATATTTCCTGCAAGAATGAAACGAAATGTATATTTTTTGTGAGGAAATTCTTGTGTTTATGGGATTGACGAAGAATGGGGAAACTCGGGAATTTGGGGGAGGGGGGGTTGATGACATGCAAAGAAATGAAAATGTCCTCGCAAACCTTTTTGATTTTTAAGATCAAGGATTTGGGAAGAAGGTGGCCGGAAGGGGGGTTAGGAGAATGTGGCGTTTTTGTGACTTTTTGAGCTTTCGGGCCTTGGAGCTTCGTGGTCGGGGGTTGGGGTTGATATGTTCCACATTTTTCGTCCGGATTCGGTCCTCTTGTAGAGATCTGATGAGTGGACGAAGAGAGAAGAGAGGTTATCCATTCCCCGTCATCCCGTCTGGCTAGCATTTTGGCATTGGGGTACATGTTGTTCGCAATTGTCCCCTTGTATCGCATCGTCCTCGTTTTTGCTGGGTGGCCTACGGTTCCAGCTTTCGACGCATAAGAGAAACGTGGGGTACGGAGCAAACCATTGATGCCAATAATACGTCCTTTTAGATACCGTTGGTTTGTAGTGTTTATAAGCCGGTCGATAGATGGGGATGGGGGTGGACAAGAAACGGTGGAAAGGAAAGGAGAAAATAGGTAGTGGGCTTTACTTACTTATAGCTACATAGCTATTTTTAAAACATGACTATGATTAGCTAGGTATATGTATATCCATATCTATATCTATTATCTAATATGAGCGGGATGAATTTTACCATATATATATACATATGCTATGACATGCTGTGCCGTGCTACGCCGTACCTTTCAGAACTCTGGAGATTGGAGGGGATTTAAATTGTTAATTGAGCTCTTTTGGACTTCCTAGTAGACGGGAGTGGCTTACTTCCGTTACGCGCATCCGCAATATCAACTGTCGTGCGATTCTCCACGATAGTCCAACGAAGGAAAATTGATGATGAATTCCAACGCAGAGCAAGATATTACAGATATTATGCATATATTATATCGGATCTTCCAGGGCTATCACGAGTACTTTTCCAAGTGTGGATGAAACAACGTGGAGGGATGTCCCAAAATTACCTTTATGCCTACCAAAATTGTACAAAGCTACAAAGCACGTGACCTGGGACAAAACTCAATCTTCATAAAGAGGAAAAAGGACAAAGCCCTTTCTTCGTCTTGCCGAGCTTTTTTAAAATTGGAAATACTTCTGGACGGTAATCCGAGGCCCTTTAATGCAACGCGTGGTGTCAGAAGTAAGCGCCTGTCTCTCTTTGTGGTTTTCCGTAGTCTTTCAACAGCGTACAACGTCGCTCCAAACGAAACAATTGGCTCTTCCTTAGCCGCCCCCTTCCAGGGCACCAGCGAACCAACGACGCCAACGTCCCAAGGGCGATTCTCAACGACGACGTTCTTTGTTTCTGAAGTTTCGTACAGACTTGGATGCGCAGCCTATCCGGCGCAACGGTCCTGTCACAGCATGGGTTTAGACGAACTTCAGAGAAGTTCCGAACGGTGCCATGAGCGCCCCCCCGCCGCGCCATCCATCCAGACTTCTGGAACCCACGCCAAAAAAGAACAAGATTTACGTTTTTTTCTGGCTCCGCCCACCTTGGGTTATTTAATCGTGGCTGTCGACCCGTCCCAGTGAAGACCTGAGAATGGTGATATGGGATTTCTCGCTGGTCGTATCTCTCTCTCTCTCTCTCTTCGCAATTTCTTCTTCTCTGCCTTATGATAATCCCTCCCCCTCCGCTCCCTTCTTTTTCTTTGCTTCTCCTCTCTTCTCTTTATATTAATTTCTTGAGCGTTTCCCTTGCTTCGGCGTCGGATACTCGATAATGTCAGATCTGAACTGTACCGTTATCCCCCGCTCAGCCAGCACAGATGCTGGAGTCGCGGGCGCAGGTGTAAGCTTCCCCCCGTTCCCCATTCCCAATTCCCAATTCCTATATCCCGTGCTGTGCGTGGCACGAGCCCCAAATGGCACGGAGGTAAGAATCAAAAAGGCTGATGAGAAATTTCCTTCTGTTTTCCAGGTCCTCCTCTCCTTCATCGTCACGGCGGGCATCTCGCTCCTCATGAGCGGCATCATCGTCGGGCACGAGATGCGGCGGCAGTCCGAGGCCAAAGTGGTGCGGAAACTGCTCCTCTCGCTCAGTGATCAGCAAGTCATCACGGGGATTGGGATCCAGTGCGTCGCGCTGGCCAAGATGCAGTCGATGATTCCGTACCACTTTTTCCTTGTATGGATGCTCTCCTTGCTGTCGACCGCCACGCACATAGGGACCCTCCTTGCGCTGGTCAACGACTTCAAGCGCGACTGGGTCCTGCGGTGGCTCCGCCAGTTCTTCATGTTTGTCAACTTGATCCTCTCGAGCGTCTCCGGCATCCTGATCCTCTTCACCACCACGCGCGATTTGCCGTCCACCTTGCCCATTGCTTGCGTGTGGCAGGTGACGGCGGGGAGCGCGCCGTCCAACGCGGGCATTTCCATTGCCGGCACCATTGCCGTCATCGGGTTCAATTTTCTATTGTTTGGATTGGCCGTTTGGTATCTGCATGTCAAGGAGAGGAGGTGGCTCAAGTTCATCCAAATCGGAGGTCTGATGTTGCTGGTTGCCATGGCTGCCGCCGCCGCGACGAGGGTGATATTTTTGTCCCAGGCTTTCGGATCGCCCTCGGTTCCTCTTCAGGATACGGATGAGAAGGACTGGAGTTTTGGCCAATTGCTTCCCCTCTTGCTTCTTGCGTTGCCGCTGGTTTCTGCCGTTGAGATTTTGCGAGGTATGTTCTGTTGCAGGACTGAATACACATCGGGAGGATGAAAAGCTAACCTTGTGTTTTTCTGCCATAGGTGAAATGAATGTTCCATCTCCGGTTGTAGATGATCAAGCACCGCTTCTAGAAGGGAAAACCCAATCGCAATTTCAACCTAATCCTTTCTTCGGGAACCAAGCCAGCCGCTGGAGCAAATGGTCGTCTTGATCATAAGTCTCCAGACGTGAGAACTTGCGGGAAAATCCAGCTGCTGGCCCCTTATTGAAGGCTATGAATGAATGCCTATTCAGTGACTGGGAGAGAGAAAAGAAGTCATCTGATCTCCTCGGAGGCATTTCAGTCGCATGGCCATGCCACCACTAGCAGCATCAAATATAAGCGGTGGATTGCCAGAAATGTAGAGATACACATTCGCAAGCCGAGATTCGGCCTGGACTTTTTGGGTGAAAGGCAAAAACCAAGAAAGCCTGGGGCTGTTCCATGGCTCTTTTGGAAATATAGAGATTACGTCCTATCTATTTTTATCAGCATACGGGATAACTGTAGGAGTTTTAAGACAGGTTGTTACACAACGAATGCATACATAGATGGTGCTTAATTCAATAGAACAGCAATTTTTACCTATTAATTCTCTCTCTCTCGAAACCATGCAAATTTCCAAGCGTGGTATACCCCAGCCCTCATATAATCCTGAAAATCCCAGCTTGCTATCGAGGCTTCCAGTCGAAATTGTCCGAGATGATCACGTGAAAAGAAAAAGAAGATCCGACTAGTGCTAGACCAGGGGAGGCGGCGAACAATACCTAGTCATTTTATATATATTCTCACAAGCGGCCGACGTTAGTAAGACTCCAGTCTTCATGGAAATTTCTTATTTTTTTTTTTTTAACTATTTATTTCTATCTTTTTATTTCTACCTAGGAGTAACGGCCCTCCAAGTAAGTGGAGTATTCCTGGTATAGTACAGTACACCTAAGCCTGTGTGTCAATACCAACGCCAATACCAATGCAGCCTCCCATGCCATTATTATATCACAACCTCGACATATCATACACTGATTATTGGCCGGTCATCCCATTTCCAAACCCTGGCTGCCCACCGGGCTGCATAAAATCGCTCCAAAAATCCCAGTTCATGTTTGTATTATCAGTCATCAGACCCTCCATGACACTCTGGTCGAATCCCTGGCTTGGATCCACCATATCAACCGTTGCTCCCTGGTTGAACCACTGAAACGGATCCGCAAACTGCTGCACGAACCCCACCGGCTCTGCGTCCTTCGTCTCGCTCCCTGAGGGCGTCGTTTCTGACTTGGGCGTCGTTGCTGACTTCGGCGTCCTTTTGGACGCGAGTTGATTCCGAATATGGGTGATGAAGGGCGGCGTGGGAGGGAGAGGGGCTCCCGCCGCCAGGATAGACTTCTCGCGCGCTTCCCATGCCTTGGCGGTCAGGTTGGCAACGGCGAGTTGGAGCGCGCTATCTTTACTCTTTTTCCAGAACTCGCTGTTCACGATTGATTGACGTCGGTAGTTGAGGCTCAATTCAAACTGTTTCCAGGCCCGATCTGCCAACTCATCGTTGGTGCGGTATCGTAAGGCGCATAGGAGGTAAATATGGGCCGGGAACGGAAAATTGGTAAGGATGAACCAGAGGAATCGAGTCAGGTTCGCGGAAATCAGCATGACGTTATGGTCCTCCAACATGGTGAGGCACAGGATGAAGAGCTTGTGCTTCTCGTCTTCGTTGATGGTGTTAGCGTCCACCATGTGCGGGTGGCGGGGTCCCATGCGGAGCTTTGCCAACGCTGATCTGCTAGTCAAGGTGGCTAAGAGATAGAGTGGTACTGAGTTGTCACAGTGCCGCATATACTTCTGCTCGAGATGTTTCTCTAATTCATCAATGAGTTGGTCCTTGCCGCTCAACTCGTACGGCGTACTCAGTAATTTTTGCTTCAATGCACATATCTCGCATCGCTGCAAAACAAAAACCATTTCTGTCACTCCTGAATGATCTGGGGGCATATCTCTCATATCCGGATATAAGTCGCTGTCGTTTACATTCAATGGAAGCTTCGTTGTCCAGGTGTGATTCAGGATGTTGGGTCCTGCTCCAGAGAGTTCCGAAACTCGATAATCGAGAAGAACTATTTGCCACCATAATCTACGTCTCATCTCAACTTCAAAGGGCGGAATGCCATAGCTTGTACCATCGAAAGTCAACCCCATCCTTTGGGCTATACGGACGGCAATCCCAGTCAGGCAAAAGTGTGCCCGTGGGTCGATGGTGAAATTAAGACATGAAATCTAGGTTTCGGTCAGACATGACAAATAGAAGCATTAAAAAGAGGTGAGAAGTTACCAAGAATAATACAAAAGCTTGCAAAACAATCATATCGGATGAGCGAAGCAGTCCCGCTCTGAGAAGTGCTTGGCGAGCACCGGAGTGAAAGCGCGCTAGTAAAACACTCTTCTCCTCTCCAAATATGTTTAACGATTCAGGGTCTGTCAAGGAGGTAATTGCTGTGGCATAAATTCCGAACATCAACGCTTCCATTCCTTTCGGAACATTCTCAAGGTCCGCGCTAGCATCGAGAAGCTTTTGCTGCACTGTTGGGGCATGGAAGATCTTTATCAAGGGATTAACGTTATCCAGGAAGGTCTGCCAGAGTTTAAAAATGTGAACAGGAGAAGGATGAAAGTCCAAGAGATTCTCGGTGAGGGGAGATGGAAATAAAAGATCGCTCCCGTCCGAGCGAATCATGTCGTAGGTTTTGGTGATGGGCGACTCTTCGTATAACTCATCTTCAGATGATCCCGCCAATATCTCTTCTGCATCTCGAAACTAAAGCCAAGGTCAATCTCAAATGGCCTCATTTATCTATGATATAAGTGCTTACCTCTTGGTTTACTCCATTCCACACGTTACTGGGTTACGTCAGCATGGGAGTCGAAAAGGGTCTAGGCTTGAGTGCATTACTTTTCAACGTTTCTAAGTGATCTTCGGATCGATAAACTTCTAAGAGGCTCGTCTCTGCTCGGAAGAAGTGTGGGAGCCTTGGCTGAAGGAGACGACGACTGTCTCTCATTGGCTGTTGCTTCACCATTAATGGCATCTATGTCGGCTCCATATCGTCTCAGATGTTCCTCATATCTTCGCAATCGCGCCAGCAACTCGGCCTCGGGAAATCGCTTCTTCCTTCTCTTGGGGGGGAGAGTTGTGGGGGAGATACATTCAACCCGAGCCTTTTTACAGTTGACACATGGGTCATTCCGGTCACACTTGACTTTGCGCTGCTGGCACAGAACACATGGATGTTTCCTCCGGTTCGATCCAACTCCCGAGGCCTCCGTGTTTGCCGGGGAAAGAGTCGAGTTTGCGTCGGCCATCGATATTATGGATCGTGAAACTGCCGCTGCCGCTGCTGTTGTCGTTTGATACGGGTGCAAAGTTCCGTCAACCTCATATAACAGGCTAGTGGCACTTCGCCAAGTCAACACGCACAGAATACCCGATCAGAGCAAATATCGCTATATACGAAGTAGATACTGCGCCTGCAAAGTCCACGGGAATGATTTAGTAATATGTCGTTGAAGGCCGCCCAGGCAGAGACACGTCCCTTGCATGAAAGGGGGAGTAGTTCGACGCCGACAGTGTTGACGTGACGTCTCCAGGCTTTCGGTAAATTCAAGCTGCCGAGCAGGCTCCAGCGTAAGCAGATGACTCTATTCCCCCAGTTCTGTGTCACGATTTTTCGCTAGAGAACTGGAAACATGCCAGTTACTAAGGCCTGTGCCGCGAAGGACCTCGAATTGCTCTTTCAACTTCAACCCTTTACCCTCGAGGAGGCACAGCGTTGAGAGGGTGTTGTCACGTGACAATTACACGTGATAACGCAGACGCAGGAATTCAGGATCCCACTAGCCATCTACTTACAACGATAACACAAGAGGACGAGGTCCCATTATTCACACTTAAGACTATCAGTGTCTTGCCTCCTCTGGCGATTCTCTTCTGGCTTCTCACTCAGCATATTAATGTTTTTCTCATATCCAAGAGAGCAGGCTGTTTTCTTTTTACTGCATAAATTTAAGGATTTGATACTCGTAGTGAATTTTAGAGGAAAAGGGAAGTCTTCGGTTAGGGTTTGGATGGTCTATAAATTCTCAGGAGGCAGTCGCGATCAAACCCTCCACGCGGTTCCCCTCTCAATAAAAGTTTTCCAACCTGTAATCTTTTTCTTTAGAATGATCCAATGATCACGGTTTAACATGTGAGTTAGTTTCTCTTCAATCTCTACATTCCCAAATCGCGTCTCAAGAGAGTAAATAGAGACCGTTCGGAATTCAGCAAAATCAATATATCAAATGCCTCCCGATCTTGAAGCCCTACGAGAACTCTAAATCCCAGTCATTCTTTACAAATTTGATACAAAAGCTTCAAAGTCCCATTGCGACCCCAGGCTATATGCAAACTTTCCTTATGACGACCAGGAGGGTCAAACTTTGTACTCTGATTTGAAAACAGAATACGACATCACTTTCGAGAGCAACGAGCAGTATCAGAGCAGCGGGAGAGAAACGTAAGCTTCAAGATCGAAATAAGTAAGAATATTCTCATTGATTTCATTCCACAAGAGAAAGTGTGCATTTTCAGACTTGGGCGGGAGATTTAGGAACAAAACGCGGTGTTCTGACTTTTAGTAAGATTTGAGGACTGAAATAATGTATCCACCAGCATATCGATGCCATACAGTATGTAGATTCCATGGCTATCCTAGCTCTTTCGCTACTTTGTAGGTATTTTTAATGTCGAATATCGGGGTATTTGATCAAATAGCAGCAGCAGAAAAGATGATATTTATGCGAATCTGGGCAGAATTTGCGGCTGCTTTCAAAATTCCTATCAAGGTATCACATTTCCAAAAACAGTCTGAAATCTTGAGTCCAGCCAGTGCTAGAAACTGGGCTTAGTTGTAGCCTTAGCTGAGTTCCATGAGACCCATGATATATATGCTCAACATTAGTCAGCTGCACGCGGGTTATCTTGTCGTCTCGCAGTATTGGTGTAGTCGAGTTGCTTAAGTAGGAATCAATTCTCGTTCTCTATTCCCATGATTGAACAGAAGAATTTCGATCCCGATCCTTTGTATGATCTAGAAATAGTCCTAGGCTTCCCATAAATCGAGTTGTATTTGAGCAAAGGAATTGGTTCACTCGCAATCACCTCCTCCTTTTTCCCCTCGCTCTCCCACCACCTCTTCCACCTCTCCCGGCGACCCCTCTTTTTGGACCTTCGATATCAAAAATATCCTTCTTGCTCAGCTTCAGGATTCCTCCAGAAAATTTACCTACGCTAGGGGCACCAACGCCTCTATCCCGCTTTCCATCCTTCCCTTTCTTCATACCCATCTTCGCCTTCTCTAGAATAATCCCATTTTCTTTTGCTTCTCTCCTTCTCTTTTCCTCTTTGTCGTTTTGCTTAGCGGTTATTCCCTTTCGATGTGACATTGGCATTTTCTCCTGTTTCAATATTGATGTTCTTGATCCCAACGCTTGCAATCGCAGATCGGTAGCCTTGTGTCGATTATTACCGCTAAGTGTAGGACTTTTGGATGAGTCGAGGAGGTGAGATTCAGCGAGGAGGCGTTGGAGAGCCAAGTCCTTCTTGAGGTTGGCGGCTTCAGAGGGGTCATCATCTGCGATAGAGCCTCCGACGTTATCACGGATAAGAGAGACAGGTGGCCGATTTTTGGGAATTGTAGAGTTCTAAGGATAAGGTCAGAGAGTCTTCCACGGAGCGAAGACAAGGATATTTACCATAAATACTTTAAGCTCTTCCTTCGTCATAAGTGCCGCCCTTGATTCCGAATCTGTGTGCTCGACAACTTGGACGCCATTATCTTCCTCATCTGAGATTCCATCCCAGTCAGACTCTTCTTCAGACTCCTCTTCTAGCTGCTCATTCACCTCTTTCAACTTCTTTGGGGCGACTTCTAGCGGTTGAAATCGAGCTTCGAAGTGTCGTCGAAAAACCTCCTGGGCGTCCAACTCTCCAGAATCAGACTCCTCGCCCTCAGATTCCGGGGCATTTGAAATTAGTTCTGCCTCTCGTCTTTTTCGTTTCCCTAGCATTGTCGCCATATTGTGTAAGAAAAGTCTATCGGCGTGCGAGAAAAATAATTATGATGTCTGGTTTTGCCCATCTTCACCGCCTTTGCATCCTAACTTTTTTCCGACCCCTCCATTTGACATCATCTCCTCGACTCTCGATTTGACAATGACGAAATTTCGTCCTTGTATAGACCTGCATTCCGGTCAGGTGAAGCAAATTGTTGGAGGGACATTGACTACGGAATCTGCAGATTTGAAGACGAATTATGTGTCGAAACTCCCAGCGGGGCACTTTGCGAAGCTTTACAAGGACAATGGGCTTGCAGGCGCACATGTAATTATGCTCGGCCCTGGGAACGAGGAGGCTGCCAAAGAAGCTTTATCTGAATGGCCAAGAGGTCTGCAAGTTGGCGGAGGGATTACGGACAAGAACGCCAAACAATGGATCGAGTGGGGCGCTGAAAGGGTTCGTTGATTCATCTCTTATGTCAATTTTATTCTTCGCATTTAACCTTCTACACATTATGACTGAGATTATTTTACAAAGATGGTTGGGCTAATTGGAGCAGTAGGTTATCATCACATCTTTTCTTTTTCCTTCTGGAAAATTTTCCCAGGAGCGCCTGGATGCTGTTCTTAAAACACTTGACAATGATAAGGAGAAGCTTGTCATTGATCTCAGCTGCAGAAGAAAAGGAGAGACTTGGTTTGTTGCGATGAACAAATGGCAGACTATAACAGATATGGAAGTTAATGAAGGTGATAATTCATTTAAGTTACCATCGAAATTTTTGCTAACTTCTCGCACAAGAATCTATTAAGTCCTTGGAACCATATTGCTGCGAATTTCTGATCCACGCTGCAGATAATGAAGGACTTCAAAAAGGAATAGATGAAAAGCTAGTCGAGAAGTTGGCCCAGTGGTGCAGCATACCAGTAACGTACGCTGGTGGCGGGAGAAATCTCCAAGATTTAGATACTGTAAAAGCTTTGAGTAATGGCCGAGTCGATCTCACCATTGGAAGTGCACTTGACGTGTTTGGAGGATCTGGTGTCACCTTTGATGAGTGTGTTAAGTGGAATCAGCAGCAATCAATACCATGAAAATAAATCTTTAAATTCGCTATTAACCTTCGTGAGGTATTACCATCTGAGTTTTGCTTATATTTTTAAGTTCACCTTTCTAGCCAATATTAAATCCTATCTCCCTCCAATATCTCTCTCAAGGGGATTCCTGAAGAGAAATAAGATTTAGACTATTTAAAGATAACAGACGAACCTTGGAGTTGCTTCTGAACGGGCGAGCTCTTTAACTTCTGTAATATGTGCAGTACCCAAATATACTATAGGAGTTTAATTTAAGAGCGAAGAACAAGCGAGGGAAAAGCGGAGGTAGGTATAATGATTTCTTATAACTTGCCATTTAAACCATTCCTTTTATGAATACTATAAAGTTCGAGTGCCTTTTCATTAACTGGTTATTGTTATTAATTACTGAAATTCGTATACTATACTATCCATTATGTCATTACTAAACCCATTTGGTACATTTCGTAATTTATCTCTCTAGCAGTCTCAGTAAGTGATCCCACACCGATCTAGACATTCCTTTGCGCCCAATGCGAAAGCCGGTGGTATGTTGCTCCAAAATTGTCGAATATTTGTGTGATCTAAAAAGGTTGGGAATCCCAGATCTGCATCCACAATATCAGGATTCAAGCCGAAGAAATTTTGAGCCACGCGGCTCAAACCTGGGTCATCACTGCCAAAAGCAGCAATGAAGACTGCTGGTTGACAATTATCGTTGAACTCGTAATGAATGCTACCCATGGGGAAAATAGCGCCCTCATATAGGTCTAAAGTGGTGGTGATCTCAGCATTGATTCCTTCTTCCTGGATAAACCCCGTCTTGACATTTCCTCCAGATGCGATAGTCAAGAATTCAGAGGCACGAGGATGGGTATGGGGAGTATTCATGCCGCAAGGGTTCATGAACCCGATCGAAGCAGCAACTCCAAGATTAATGAGAGCGGGAAAGTTCTTTCTATTTGCAAGAACACCCGCACCACCGCGGCCGCTACCACCACCCGGAGTAGGATTGACAGCTAGGTTGAAATTGTATTTGAAGTACGCGTCGGTGGGTCCTTGATTCTTCAAGATTGTGAGCCGATCAACAACCGTGGTGGCAAGTTCAAGCTGGTCTGTCAGAGTCTGGTTATAAGTAGGATTGGTGACGTTGACTGAGGATCGGGATTGAAGAGGGCTCGCTGCAACTGCATCACTGAGCACTACCAGGCCTAGCAGACCAATAGGAAAAAGATTATTGTACATGGCGGAAAATACCAATTAAATGAATATGGTATATTTGACCCCAGGGGGTTTTAACCTGACGGCCAGGGCCCTTTGGAGACGTCTTCATCCATTTTATACTCGAAGTTAACTCTTCGTCGTCGTGTGGCATTCTCGTCATACACGAGGCTAGCAACCCGTCTCCAGATCTATGTGGACCGATTCTCCTGGCTAACGCACCTTAACTGCATCTGTTCCTTGTTTTTGGATTCCAGCTAATCCTGTGAGAATTTAGCGAATGCTCGATGGAGTCTCGCTATCAAAGCGACAACTGAGGTTGGGCGGATGAGCCGTGTGGGATGGACGCTAGCACATAGTGCTGACAACGCAATCTTTGGGAAGGAATAAACGCATAGTTGGGCTGATTTTCATCGGTGAGTGAGGCTGGCAGAGATGTTAATCAGACAAAGAGCCAATCATTTATCCTTTTGATGGAATCTCTCGTGTGCCGAATCCTGCATTTTGTTGATTAGACGATCTGATTGCTTAACAACAACGTAAGAAGGGCAATATATTTTGTGAAACCTCGAGAAAAGCACCAGAATCTGACGCAAAGTAATTTCCATTCTCTATAAAGGATTGAACTTAGTTTCTCTGCTGTCATGGAGCGCCCTCTTCCCCAATGAACTGTCTACGGAAGAGGTGACCTCCCGTCACCCGGCTCCTCAAGGTTAGATACTCTGAAGGAATCAAAGATCGCTCGAGATCCTCATACCTAAAATACGTAAATGTCTATAGCAAAGACGTGGGTATAATTTTCGTAACAATCTGGTCAGCCCTGTTTCTCTCGCTTGAATTTTAAGCTTAAAGTCACATCCTGGCCCAACCCGACCGCACTTTGTTCGTATTCCGCGACAGCTTGTGGCTTAGCCTCATATACTTCTACGGGGCTTCGATCTCACGATCCAACTATGAGTGACTAGAACTCTTTATCTTAATCTACTAAGCTTTTTTTTTCTTCGTGATCTTACAATGCTGTCCCTTGCCAGCTAAGGAATTACAGCGGGTGCTGGGGTTGCCGAACACTGAGATTGTAAATTTGCAAGTAAGTTGTACTACCTAGACTACCTAATTTGGTTTTTTATCAACTGGCAAATTCTAGAAAGAATTCAACGAGGTTAAATAATTGGAAATAGCCATTGCTGATGTGAAAAATTGATAGAAGAGCGCGATAAAGAAAATATATATCTGAACGCACTTAGCTGTGCTGAACATGTGAACGATGAACTGATGTGGAAGGTGGGAAATAAGTCTGGCATTTGAAATGAAGCGAGAATTCACAAATCTATAATCATATTCCAAGCAAACGAGTTCCAAACTCTTTGAGAAATTGTCGAAAACAGTATCCCGACAATAGCCTCGTTAGCAGCAAAACTGCAGCCCGCCGAGACCCGAATTGAGGATATCAAGGAAGAGTGTAAGAAAAGACTCGATCCTTTAAGGTAAGGCTGGGACATGATAGAGAAGATATTAAAATTGTGCTATGAAATTGGGTGTACGATTCGAGACCAAAAATCTCAATGTACTACAGCCTGGTCTGGTGAGGTGCTTAACTATTTGACGATTGGGCTCGGTAGCCAAGTTGCGCATTGCGGACAACCCTCGCGGACACAACATTTCTGATATACGGCAGCGGTCTCCAACAGAAGCGGTGCGACTATCTGAAAAGAGAACAGTTTCAACCGAATTACCACCTCCTTCCCGAGGCTGCCTTGTGAAAATATGGTTGCAAATTACTTCACTACCTTCTCAAGTAGTACAGTGATAGCTTACAATACAGAGCCCAAGGATGTCATATCATACCAATGTGAGGAAGAGATTATTCAAACAATATGAGAGTTTATGATTGGCCCACAAGACATATAAGTTGGACGAGGAACTAGAAAAAGAAAAGAATGCTATAAGTATTTACCACCATATCAAGGATTGGAGTGAGAGAAGCAAAGAATCGTACAAAAGATATTTCAAAGAGGACAAAGGAGCGAAGAATACAGCGGTTCAAAGTGAGTGGTGGCAATTTGTGAGTTTCCCGAGATGCAGCTACGGACACACCACAGGATATGAAACCACAACTTTCAAGGATTTCCATACCATTTTCATTTTAGCGTTAACAATACTCCCAAAGGCAATCAAATTAAAAAGTCCTGCAATGGTTTAAAATTCTCTGGACAGCTATTCAATACCCGGGCAACAGCACCACCTTAGAATAGGTGTTGACAATATAGGACAATATATTTTGAAGTTTGTTCTTAAGAGGCTTATTATTCCCCCACATGAATTGATTATGTGGTAGTAGATCATTACTTCCCAGCCCCCTTATTATTCCACAATAACAAATTATTCTCAAATTATTCTCAAATTATTATAATGGCTGATGTGTTCCTTTCCAGAGGAACAATATATTGATAAATATTTCAGGAATCCTCATGAAATGGATGAATAGAAATATGAAACAAGAATAACAAAGTACGGCTTTAAGTTTGTTCTTTAAATTTGTACTTTTAAGTAAGCTCTATATGATTGATCATTCCTTTTGCCAGTACGAATAGAACTCTCACGTGATTCTTTCTGGCGCGACTCTTCTCACTGATTCACTGAGGCAATTTCTTTTGATGGCTAGACCAATCAGTACTTACTGTATCAAATATTATTAATCGTTTTCAATAATGTGTTAAATTTGACTTTTGGGGGGGGGATTCTAGTGGAATCAGGATTTCATCGGGAGGGTTAAAGATACCGAGGTACACGAAGTACTCTACAGTATTACCAACTCTCCAAGACAAACTATTTTATCACGCGCGATCCTTTGCGAAATAGCCTATTCATGCGCCAGAATAATAGTACTCTTGAGAGAGACTTTCAGAGGAAGAGAAAGGAAAAAAAAAGAAAAAGAGGATCCAAATATCTTCTTTATGCATTAGCAAATCGGCATGTTTCCCCGCTAGCGAATCGACATGCTCGTAACTCATAGGAAGATAGTCCCGTATTCCCCGAGGAACAAAACCATGTCAGCACACAAAAAACACTCCGCAGCCAGCCAGACAGCGCACCAGGGAAAATCAAAAACTAAAGGAATGAAACCGCGTTTTCTTGTTCCGAGACCCCCGCGAGCGAACAACCGGCCCAAAGCTGCCGGCTTCCGCGAGGAATTCTGCGAAGTGCAACAAAAAAAGTAAGGGATTTGAAGACCAGACTCATTATCTTGGAAAGGAAGGTAGTTTTTGAAAAAGTTTCTCTCCTTTTCTTTTTCTACTTATTTTTTCTTCAAACCCCCCTCCTTCTAGACGTAGGTAATTTCCACCACGTCTATGCCGTCCACCTGAAGCGAAGGTATCGCCGCCCCTTTGATTTTCCGATCAATTGGGGGTTTGGTAGCGTATTTGGTGGGCACGCCTAGGCGTACGAAGTACCGCTGTAGTGCCGCAATGGCGAGTTTTGGGGGCCTAAATTTAGTGGCCGGGGGTTTGAGAGATGGGGGCCATTAGGGTGGGGAAACCGCATCGTCATTATTGGTTTTGCATCGCGTTTTCGCTTCATTTCCAAGACGGTACACGGAAAAAATAGACCGTACATGGGGAGACTCCACGGTTTGATCTGAAGATGTGATATACCGGACCGCGTTCCTCTAGTTGAGCTCCACCTGGATTTCGGTCACTTTTCGGGGAGAGGGGGGCACGTCAATTATCTTATCCCGTCTTGTCCAGAGGCAGTCCTCCACTCAACGCAGCTTCTCTACTAAGCACAAACTGGCCAGACAAGAAAAGGGTACTTTGTTTGAGGAAGCAAATCCTCCTGTAATTTTCAGCCTTGAATGAATGTACAGTACTACTAACATCTACGATGGCATGTGAGTTTGTCCCTAGATCTTACCGAGTGGGGCAAAGCAAGCGATTTTAAAGGGGGCGGAACCGAGAAGACCAGTAGCGAGGTCAGTCACTATTTGCCCGAGAATACGAACGTACGTAGGTACACACGTGGAAGGTTATTTAGTGCTGATCGACACGCCACGTCGATATCTTTCATCATTTCCGCCACTCAAGGATTTCTCCATTGAAAGAAATGGAGAAATAACTCGAGATAAAGGTTTTTTTGAATGGATTCTTCTAAAGTGAAAGATTTGAGTATGAAGAATGTTTGGTGGTGATTTTTATGCCGATGTCGAGTGATTCCCTTCCTAAGGCGAGATTTATAAGATAATTCTACCAAGGAAACGAGGATCTAGGAACGAAACGTAGCGAGAGATCGGCACGCCACACAAGAAATACGATGTGCAACAGAAGTTGAAATAGGCCATAGGTTGAATGATTTTCTAAGGATTTCCAATGAAATACCTTAGAGTCAGTCCGCTCTGGGGACGTTGGGAGGCAGTGAAGTTTCGGCTATTGTTTGTGATGGCAAACTGGGGTGGTACAGATCTTTTTCTATAGGTAGGCCGCTGTTTCTGGGGGGTGATAATCATAATATTTGGACTTGATATTACAGGGCGTTTCAAATTTTTTCTTTTTTGAAGAGCTAGGAAGATATAGCAAAGTCGAAATATGCTGTACTGCAAACCTATTATGTCTACTTTTCACGACTCTTTGATTCTATTAGCCATGTCCGAAGCCTAATATTGCCTGCAGCCATTAGTAAAGAGATTACGGGCAATTCTCTCCAAAACCAAAAGAAATATCTCTTATATATACAATAGCTGTCCGACTCACCTCTAAAGACCTGCATGGGTGAGGCGTATACAACTGGGATATATTTCTTGGCCTTCTCGTCTCCAGCACGCATACTGAACTCGGAAATATTCCCACGGTCTCACTAGACTTACGAAGCAGGTGAAGCAATTTGAATACAAGTGAGACTCAGAATCTTACGTTACATTGTCTATATTCTTCCTGGTTGTAACAACATTTGTGGCCAAGTGACGTAACTAAGTATTTATAAGAAGTAGTCAAACATGACTAACATTTTCTCATAGTACAGTAACAGGAGCATTAGAGGTTATTTATCTATACTAAGTATCCACCAGGACCACAAAAGATTAGTAGTAGCCAATGGGAGTACCGGCGTCATTCTTTCGGATGATGGGCCCTTTTAGTTTGAACAGTATCTGAACATTGATGCACTTCGCTTTCAGCCAGGAATATACAATATTAGTATCAATATCATTGCTATTATCTAAAACCAACGGACATGAGAATCAAATGATATATCCTTATCTTTTCGTCTGCTTTGACAGCAATTTCAAAAGGTAGAAAGGGGCGGTCCCATCCCTGGTCCATGCGATCGTTAACAGTTGTATTGTGGTGATGCGCCGCATATAATTTAACAGAGAAATTGAAAGCAATACCAAGAATAATTCTGTTGGCACTGTAATACGATCTATCATTCTCAGCAGTTTAGCCTCTACGAGTGTCATGTGGACTCCTCGGAATCTTGATTAAACAGAAATATCAGAGGTGAGGTTAAACCGACCATTTAAATCATTTACTCCCTTTCCCCACCTTTCCACGTCCAATACCTCACTCTATTTCTAACACCATGTCAGCAAGCTCTCTGCGCCAACAACTCGTATGGCCCCCCACTTGCTCGTAAAACCATGAAAACCGGCGTCATTTTTCATCAGCTCAATCTCTTCGGAGTACGACCTCACTCCCCACCCCTATGCCATCTCCAACCGACACGTGACACGCACCTTCCAGCCCTCCTTCCCATCTCGGGCAACGCCGCAACGGCAGCATACCCCTAGGGAACTTTCAGCCAACCTTCTTGTGACCTCTCGGCACGACAACAACAAAAAAAATCCAATTGATGGCACTGTGCCCTCGATTTCGTTACCGTAAACTGTCTACCTACCTGAACTGTGCTTTTCCTTCCCTGCCCGTAGGATTCGAGTTTTAATCTCGTTTCACTCCCCTCTTCTCTTGTTCCCATTTTTCTTCCCCTTTTGAGGATGAGTCTTCCCGCGTTTTTTTTTAAACTATCAAAGCTTTGCCAGGAGCCTGTCCCCGAAACCCCTTTCTTTCATCTCCCTGTCCTCGAAACTCCCTCATTCCGCCCCCCGGAGAATTAGAAGATCAATAGAGAGTAAAAATAGGAACTATAGAAATAGAATAGAATATTTCTTCACGGCGCGGCTGGATGAAAATACAAAAGCCAAAAAAAGCCCAACCTCCCCCCCCCACTTTCTCCCCCATGTCTATCCCATGCATATCTCAAGCAGATGAAGAAAAAAAACAAGAATAAATAACCTTACTTTTACATTACCGCTTCTGCAGCCGTGCAAAGCAAACGTCCCGAGCCTCCCAAAGCTCTCCCAACCGCCCCGCCCTGTCACGCCGCGCGGCTGATTTCGCCCTGCTGGTGAGTTTCTTCCTGCCGCCGCTCTCCTCCGGAGGTAAGATGGGGAAGCCAAAAAAGAAACAAAAAAAGGAATTCCTAAACACTCTGATTGTCCGGGCGGCAGGTTATTTTCCCTCAACCGTTTCCTTGATTTCTCTCTATGTTTTTCCTCTTCTTATCTCTGCTATATGTATTAAGCCAAGCGCCCGGACGATGTAACGGGACAGAGAGCACCGGGCTCCGATGGAGAATAAGATAAGTAGGGGAAAGGGGGAAGAGCGGGGCTCGGTGGGTGCGGGTAAGTTGGGAGAGCGAATTTGGTAGGGATCGGAGATGGTAGGCGCGTCTAAATAGGACTGAATGGGATAGGGTAGCAGGGAGATATACTCTAGGTGCCGCGTGTGCTGTGCTTGCTCAGCATCATGCGAAACTTGTAAGAGTGGATATATGTTCAGAGAATGGTTTTTTGAGCTACGTACCGTATGGCGGCCTGGGCAAAGTGAGCAGAGGTAAATAAAGTTGATGACTAGGTGAATTCCCTGAACTGGCTGAAATAAGAGGGAAGCCAAAATTTTGGGCATATAATGATACATTTATTCATGATACAGTGCTGTTGAACCTGTTCTATCTTACAATCGTGCCACATTGTTGTCACAGCCGTCGCCCATCTTCCTCCAGGTCCAAGAAAGTCTCCTCGCGGGCCGTGACAAAATAAATAAATGGGCATAGTAAAAACATGTACCGTAAATCCATGCATGCACACACATTGTACAAAACCCTAAGGTCAGACCGTAACCAAACCTAATCAAATCCTGACTAGACTACACCAGACCAGACTAAAAGCACACACCAATATATGGACACACCAAGCCAAGTCAAAGCCTCCCAAACCCAAAAATCCTCCATCTTTCCTTCTTTCGCATGGTAAAAATATACTCAGAAAATGCACAATGCAAAAAAAAGCACAATGCCCATGCCCGTCCATGCCCATGCTGAAGAGATGCATGTATGAACATAAATACAGCGCTAGCCACCGATAATCGCTTCGTGAGATTTCAAATTCAATGGTATCGTGTCGTTCGCGTGCGTAAAACGTTATTGTCGGAAGAATAAACAAAAGTGTTAAATAAAGAGAGGTATTGACTGCCGTCATAGGCGTAAAGCTGTTCAATCTGGGATAATGGCATGTTTCGAAAGCCAAATCGAGGGTATATCGCCATTTTTTTTCTTTTTAGTTCGTGGAAACGTTGAAAAGGGCGTAAATAAAATATATCAAGGTTAGGAACAGGGCATTAGTACATTAAAAATGTGTTTTCGTTCAGGGCGGCAAAACGTAATAAAAAGGGCCGTTCCCATTAAGTTCGATCGGTGAAGGCGTAAGCTCTAGAAAGATGCGTCTGATAGGATCGACCGGTTTATAGAGTCATGACGAAAGGAAATTTTGTCTTGTTATAGTGGCGGTCCATGGTAATGTGTCATTTTCGAAGAAGAGAGCGCCTTGATTTCGGTGTCGTTCAACGAGCTAGAACAAAGGAAAACGATGAGCACCGTGTGATATCTAGGTATTATGCCGGTTTTGCTGTTGGTTCGGGAGGTGGTTGCTCTTCAAGTATGACTGGATATGTGCTGTGCGCCTTACTACTACCTCCTACAGGACCAGCTACGGGAGGAGGCTGCACAGTGCCCGTTTCGGAGGATTGAGGTTCTTCGCTCTCTTTTAATTGGCCCATTGGAAGGTTTACAGGAAAAATACTCTCTCCTGGCTGTTTGGAAACCTTGATGTTCGTTAATGAATCCTTTTCAATATTAGCAAATAACATACCTTAGCCGTCTTGGGAACCGGTTTGGAGCGTGCCTTTTTCTTTCCTGATGAATCTGAGGACGATGCCGCTGGTAATTCCTTCTCAGAAGCAGGCGTTTTGGGGACCTGTTCGCTACTCGGTGCTGACGCCGGAGCGGGTACAATTAGAGGTGCAATAGGTGCAAACCCTCCGTGTGAAGTCCCTTCTCCATGGCTCTGCTCTCCAATCCGTGTAATAACCATAGAAGGCGGTAAAATGTCTCCTCTTGCAATTGCCTCCTGCTGTTTTCGCTCCACATCTGCTTTCGATGGCCGGCCACGCTTCTTCGGTACGGTAGCTGATACGGATGTCATTGACCGCGGAGAACCATTCGAAGGTTTAGGGAGGATATCGCGCGCGGAAGTGGTGATTGTTTCCGCGCCTGACTGTCGTCGCTTTGCTACAGGAACTGGCATGAAATGTTGGAAGGCATCCATGGACTTGCGCTTGCTTGAGGTGCTGGAAACTGGAGTTGTTGAGAACGCAGGAGTAGTGGGGAGAGCTTGGCTGGCTCTGCTGAGGGTTTCGAACGCATCCTTACATGATTTCAGGGACCGACCTGAATATCATTTAGTAAAGTAAGAAAAATGATTCGATCTTTAAGCATGATCGGACGTCTGTGGGTAGTAGCAATTCGTGATGATGGTAATCTGGGGAACCTTGTTCGGACAGTTTCAAAGGAAGATCAATTAACTTACCAAAAGGGACCAACATATCTTCCCACGCCGGCGTAATATTTCCATCGCTGAGAAGTTTGAATAACTGTTCCACCGGTATATGACTTAACTTGATTGCTTCGGCGAGAACAAAGCGCTATAGACGGGGGAGATGTTAGTACTGGACGCGACAGGCGAGAAATAGGAGGTATATCAGATCTTGATCAGATGCGCTTCGAGTGGCCGTCATGCGCTGGACATATATCAAGCGACGGGAGATTTTTCACATACCATTTCTCTCTCCGTGAAGGGGGGTGAAGGTGAAGACACCTCCATGGTGTTGAGGAGGTTTCTGAGTGTTGAAGGAGGGGATCGTCTGGCGCAATATATGTTTCTGCCACGCGTAGAAGTGGGAAACTGGGGGTGGAGGGAGGGTGGAGAGGGCGAGGGGAAGGTGTATTAAGTGTCATTAAGTACTGCGGAAGATCTATTACACTTGTCGAAAATATCTAGAGAGCGTGGATATGGCGTACGGGGTACTGAATCGTGTATCGTGTACTGGCGGCCATGAAAGAGCGAGTGGCCAACGAGCAAAGGGGGGTGGGAAAACAGGCCGAGGGGTCGGGGGGGGGTCGAGAAGGCTGAATGCCTCAAGTCGAAATGGATGTGGCCGCAGCGGAGAAGGGAGAGGAGGCCAGGGGGACGCTGGGGAGAAGAGGGAAAGGAAAAGAGAGAAGGGGAACAGTGGAGGTGATGGTAGAAGTAGAAGTAGAAGTAGATAGACGAAGGTGAAGATGGAGATTAGAGATGGGGGGAGAGAGAGGTAGCGCGGGCCGCACAGGACAGGAAAGAAGCTTTGGCAGTTGCAGTTGCAGTTGCAGTGGCCGTGGTAGTGGCAGTCGCAGTGGCAGCAGCGCGGTGGAGGTGGAGGTGGAAGTGGAAGTGGAAGGTACCACCAGGGCAGCACAGGACAAGACAGGACAGGACAGGACAGGACAGGACAGGACCGGGCAGGACAAGGACAGCAGCAACCTTATCCTGGCGGTCGTTCGTTCGTAGGTAAGGGAAAGTGCAATCGCAAGGGCAGGCGGGTGCGCATGCGCATGTTGCGTCAAAAACAGGCGTTACCAGAGCGGGTAGGCATATAGCAAAATTAAACACAAATAAAAAACCATCCAGCAGGCGACTGTCCTTCCACACAGACAACATAACCTTCCAACCTCCACCACTGCGCGACGGAAGGAGAAACACCAACGCCGGCGGACACGCGCACACTCAGACACCAATACACGCGCAGAACTCTGGACGGTACATGTCATGTCAAATGTAAAATGAGACTGAAGTCGTGCATATGCACAAGCATGCAGCTGATGCCCGCCCGCGAGTGTGAGTGGGTGGCCGGTGCAGAGTCCAACGCAGCCAGCGCTGCAAGACGGGGGATGCGACAGCTCTCCAGCAGGTGAAAATGCGCAGAAATCAGGATGGAACGGCCGGCGGGAGACGATGGAACGGCGGATCAGTCAGTCGCTCCAGGATGGGACTGTCGGAGCTGCTCATGATAGCTAATGATCGCGCGCGCGATGCCGATACTCCTGTAGGTATGTTATGTACATACACGTCCGTGCAGCGTACAGTGCCGTGCAGTGCAGTGCAGTGCAGCATGGTGCAGTACGGTGCAGGATGATAGACATACTGTCCTGCACTGTACTGTACAGGACAGGATTCGGGCGATGTTGTGATCGGTGCCAATATCGAAGTCGAAAGTCGGTATCGAAGTCAATATCAATGTCGTTCGGCACGTCGTCGAGAGGTAGAAAAGGGGGGCGAATGGCGACAACCATTGGCTGGAATGCCCTGTTCTCTTTGCTCTTCTCTGCTGTGCTGGCCTTGCGCATTCCGTAAGAAACGGATCGAATTGATCGAATTCCATCCCAAAGCATCCGAACGATCCCCAAATGATCCTGTCGCGCCCGTCGCATTGGACAAATTCGTCCCTCCCGGCGCCAATCACCGCTCGAAGCGACCACTGAACCACCGACCACGTCGAGAGATCCCCAAAGCGCTTCCAATCGCTCTGTCCTCTGCTCTCCGTAAGGCTGGACGTCTCCACGGCCCGCGACCACCGGCTTGAGCCTCACATCGCACATAGCGACTCTCGACTCTCGACTTCAAACATCTCCACTTCCATGGTAAACATCGCCCATCGCATCGCATCGCAGAGTGTCGCCGCCGACTTCGGCATAGGCACTCTGGTTGGCCGTGGCGGGGGCAATTGGGGGCGGCAGCGGAGACAGGACTCACATGTACAGTACAGACACTCACACACCACCATCTCGCCTCGTTCGTATCTGCGGCCACCTGCCAGACCTCGACTTTGATGTTGGATAATGGCGACCACCGTGCGACTGCATGTCGGCGACCTGAGCATCGCTCAAGGAATATACAGCAGAGAGGGCCATCACCGCAATTTATAATCTTTCATGGCAATGCCCTTCTCATATATCCAGACCGTCGCGGTGGGGCAGGCCTTACGCCAGTGCTGCAGAATGTGCTGTCACTCGTTCATAGGAAGGATAAAGACCAGTCACTCCACCCAAATTCTCATCCACGGTCATCACTGACGTCGCTGATAGATTGACAGATGCGTCGACCGCGGGAGAGGTTGTGACCTCGTTGCCGGTCCTGCCTCTCTTCCCGAACGTGTCATCATCGATTGAGCGCATACTACGGACGTGAAGCTGCCAGCCGAGTTTATACTACACTTCGTATCATTATACCCGATACCATTCGTTGCCAGAGTTATTTGGATTCATTTGTAGGTGCCATCATTGAAAGATATTCAAAATCTTTCAAGCAGTGTGAACGTTGGCGAAATGCTCTTTCAGGTTTCTCGACAAATGGATATGCAATATATCGAAACACAATTGTCCTCTGCGGCAGATCGCAGTAGAGAAAGTAGAAGTATACACCTCAAATGACCGCTCGAAGGAGGCTTTCTCATACACCGAATATAGTTGGCAGATTTTTATGGCATTCCAACTCCCTTGAATCGCTCGTTGGTTGATTGTAATAGATGAGCCGCTGAGAATGGGTAGGTAGGGCAATGAAGAACATGGAACTGGGAATACATTGGTAACAACACCATGGCATTTATCACAAGCCCTCGAAAGAATAAGTACGTAGGAGTCTCTCATTTTATTATGATTTATTTTTTCCCTGTCAGGCTTCGTACATTTCAATGGGCGCCGCAGGGGAAGGGATTTTATCGGACATATCTGGTTATCATCGAGGTATCAAATTCCTCTACGAAGCCTCTATAGCTGAAAGCAAATTCAAGAGGTGGATATCTATTCGATCCTGGCATTATTCAGAGAGTTGACATCGCCGGGCTGTCCAATTGGGACGAATTTAGAATTTGTTACTTAGGAGCCCCAAGGCCCGGCATTTGCCGGCGCTTGGCGAGCCTCCAACCTGTATCTACAGTCTTCATCTTTCTTCATAGTAATTCATATGCAAAACGACTCTGGTTGGGAAGGAGAGGTGAAAAAGTGAGGCAGTGATATGTGAGCGAAGTACCAGCAACGCACGGCCGGAAATCCAAGGTTGAGGGTTGGGGCAAAAGATGTGGAAGAGGTAAAATTGGTGTTCACCATCCATTTCGATTCCATCTTGCGTTCTCGAATTCTCTCCATCTCCACCCTCCGAAGTCTTCAAGTCATTCACTTCGAGGTCGCGCTTCATGTTTGCATCTGCGAGAAGCAATCTTCTCTCGCATCCCTCTGCGGTCGTCACAGACTTCCTCCCCAACCCTACGATCTTTTCAATCCCTTCAACGATACGCTGCCAGCCAGGCGCAACCATTCCCTTGCCTTCGACACCAGCCGCGGATGACCGAGTGATACGAATTGGAGAGTACTTCTACATCAGCTACGATTGTTACCAATAACACCCTGGGTTTCGTCAGATTGGACGTGGGGTGTCGCGAATCTCAGAGCTTTGCTCGAGTATTGACGGCGGCGTTCACCTCCAGTGACGACTCAGCAACGAGTCTACGAACTATCTACGAGTCTGCGATACCAAATGCACCTCAGTATGGCTGAAGATGCCCGAGATATAAAGCCAGAAGTAGTGGACACGGCGCTGGAGGAGATGAAGCTCGAAGAAGGGTGGTCGCCTTCAGAGGAAGCCAACGCTGCCAATTCCAATGGCGCATACGATGAGGCCATACCAGAAGGTGACGTTAAGAGATCTCAATCTTCAACTCCCGCTGGCCGAAATTCTACGTCACAATCACCAATAAAGAAGCAAAGTGGGAGCCAAACGCCTAAGTCCGAGGCAGAAAGTGGAGTTGAGGAAGATGTTGTCAGTGGAGATATTACAGTTACGGTTGAACCTGGCAAAGCACCTAAGTTATCACGCAAATCTTCACAGAAAATAGTATCCCGTCCACCACGACTTTTTGACCATTTGCCAGATGCTACGGAAGAGGCACTGTCTCTATTTCAGGTAATCAAAGACTGCCTGTACGGTGCAAAACACTATGGAAATTCCGAGCACGATTCTTTAGATTGTGATTGCTCCGAGGAGTGGCGTATGTATCCCCAACTACTTGAATTTCGCGGGATGCTGACTTCTAGAAAGGAGATGGCAAGAATCATGCGTGTGGAGAAGATTCGGACTGCATCAACCGTGCAACCAAAATGGAATGCTTTGACGAAGAGTGCAATTGTGGATCTGGATGCCAAAACCAACGCTTTCAACGCAAACAGTATGCCAACGTCTCAGTCATCCGGACGGAGAAGAAAGGCTACGGTTTACGTGCAAATATTGACTTGGAACCCAATGATTTTATTTTCGAGTACGTCGGCGAAGTGATCAACGAGGCAACATTCCGCAAGCGCACAAGATTATATGATGAGGAAGGCATCAAGCATTTTTATTTCATGTCCCTCACCAAGCAGGAGTTTGTTGATGCGACCAAGAAAGGCAATCTAGGGCGTTTTTGCAATCACTCCTGCAATCCTAATTGTTACGTGGACAAATGGGTCGTTGGGGAGAAGTTGCGCATGGGCATTTTTGCCGAGCGGCACGTCAAAGCTGGCGAGGAATTGGTCTTCAACTACAATGTTGATAGATATGGCGCCGACCCTCAACCCTGCTATTGCGGCGAGCCAAATTGCTCTGGTTTCATCGGAGGCAAGACACAGACCGAACGTGCGACAAAATTATCTCATGCGACCATTGAAGCTCTCGGGATTGACGATGGTGATGGATGGGATAGTGCGGTCGCAAAGCGGCCAAGGAAGAAGAAGGCAGGAGAAGATGATGAAGAATACGTTAACAATATTCAGCCAAGGGGTCTCGACGAGGAAGGCGTCCGAAAGGTCATGGCAACTCTCATGCAGTGCAAAGAGAAATGGATTGCTGTCAAATTACTCGGCCGTATCCAGCGCTGCGATGACGACAAGGTTCGCAACCGAGTTGTCCAAATGCACGGCTATCAAATACTTCGATCCACCCTGACAACATGGAAGGACGACAACAACGTCGTACTTCAAATTCTTGATATACTCTATAAGTTCCCACGTCTCACCAGAAATAAAATCAGCGATGCAAAGATTGAAGATACGATTGAAACACTGGTCGCCTCCGATCATGAAGATGTCGCTTTTGAATCCAAGAGGCTTCTTGAAGAATGGAGCAAGCTGGAAGTTGCATATCGAATCCCAAGGAAGAAGTTCGATCCTAATGCTGTGTCGGTCTTCGAACGTCGAAATACAGATAGAGTGGAAGAGGTTACGAAAGTTGTAGCTCCAACCATAATCGCTCCAACTGGACCTCGCAACAGTACCCCGCAACGCGCTGCCAACTTTGTCCCATCTCGACCTCCAGTTAGAAGAAACTTCAACTCATTGCCTTCTGGATGGTTTACTGCCATGGATGAGAAAGGAAACTCATACTACTATAGTAAAGCTGGTCAAACAACTTGGCACCGACCAATGTTCCCGGCAGCAGAACCTCCTCCGCCTCCCAAAGTTCCTCCAAAGAGCGTGCAAACAGCCAAAGCTCTCCAAGACATTATTGACAGCATCACAAAGACCGATCCCAGCTCTCAAACTCCCACCCAATCCACCCCAACAGCGGAAACTCCTAAAGAAAAGAAAAAGTCGTCTGAGAAATGGCGCTCTTTACCTCTGGAGAAGCAAATGAAGCTTTACGAAAATACTGTAAGCTTTTCACTCTTAACATATTGCGATCCTCGCTGTGTTCTCTAAGTGCTCTTCGTTTGTAAAACTAACACGCCCTAGCTCTTTCCACATATCAAGTACGTGATGCAAAAATTCACCAAACAACTTCCAAAAGAAGATCTGAAGAAATTTGCCAAGGAAGTAGGCAAGAAGTTGGTTGCCTCTGATTTTAAGAACAACCGCGTTGAAGATCCAACCAAGATATCGGAAAGGCAAGAGAAGAAAGTTAAAAAATATGTAAGAGATTACTTTGAAAAGGCCGTGGAGAAGAAGAAGATTATGGATCGGAAAAGAAGAGATCGCGAGAAGGAGAGACGGGCCGCTGGAGGGGCGGGTAATGGTACACTGTCTGAGCCTTTATTAAATGGCAAGACTGAAGAAGACGTGGAGCTTAAAGATGAAAGCGATAATGAAGCAGAACCTGGGCCAGAAGTCGAGGACGTCACGCCCTCATCACCATTAGCTCCTGGAGCTCCACAGTCTCCCACTGCCTCTTTCGACACCTCAACATCACCGTCGAACGACCTGAAACGTAAACGCGGCGACAATCCCGATACTCCTGGAGATGAATCCGAGAGCAACAAACGACTGAAAGAGGAGGATGTCACGCCACCCCCGCCACCTCCACCACCACCCGTAGAGGGTATGCCGGAGATGTGTGACGATGAGCAGATGCTCGAAGCTGAAGGAGTGGTGTTAGGAATGACGAAGGAGGAAACAGAGGAGCAGCGAGAGATGCGGAGGCAGGAAGAAGATCTAATGCGCGAGAACGAAGAAGCAATGATGATGGATATGGACGGGTCGCTTACGAATCCCGGAGGAGAGACGCGGCTTCCTCTCATGTTGCATTCTGAGGGAGAGGTTATGATGAAGGAGGTTAACGGGAACGGCGTAAAAGTCGACGTCATGAACGAAGGTGACAAGGGGATGGATGGCGTGGAAAGCCGTTGAGCCAAAACAGGCCATGAACCTTCTCTCCCCATCCGGCCTTCTCGCCTTCTCTTTCCCTCTCGCGTCGTGGCACCGCGATAGTGTTCCAACACGAAACCTCAGTCCATCCCTACCTCCAACCTTCGACGTTCATCCTAGGAAAAGCCAAGGCAAGGAACGAAAAGAAAAACGGGAGAATAGGAACTGGCGAGGACGGGAAATGGGGATATCTCAATATTCTAAACTTTACGTTTGTAAATCTCACAAAAAATCCAAACATTCCAATGTTTTTCATGTTCCCCTACACCTCCGCCTCTATCTCCATCCATCTATTACGCACATACATATTACACATTACATACATGTATCATATCACATCATACCCATACATAGCCCATACCTCATTTTACACAACACTCTCTCTTGTGCACAAAGCTGCAAAACAAAAGACCATATGGAATTCAAGGGGTTGTAATAGCATTGTGGCGTTTTTCTTCTTTTCTTTTCGAACTATTCTCGATTTTTAATTGCATCTTTTTTTTTCTCCTGTTTTTACTATTCCTTTTTCTTTTCTCAACAACTGTATTCTTTTTTCTGGTTATAATAAATCTCCCCGTTACTCTCTGCAAGGAGGGGGGTGAGACGGGCAACGGTTGAGATGGTTTTGTGGTGTATGCTTGGGCTTAGGTTGAGAGGTTGAGAGGTTGCGTTGGGCTGCGTTGGTGGGTGTGCTGATGGAATGGATGGAAGACATTGGGAGTGTCTTGCTGCTATACGGTGGCGGGTTGGTTAAGAATGAGGCGAGGAGGGGAGGGGAGGTGTATTTGAGTAGAGAAATAAAACACGGCTAGGTCGCAGATCGAGAGATCTACTCTGCCTCCCTACAAGCCACACACAAAATGAACTAAATTCCAGCGTCTTCTTCCAGACAATGTGGGTGTGTGCATTTGCAGAAGATGCTCACTCGCTCAATTGAATTCGATTTATATACGCTGTATCATAATATTCTTTTATCTTTCTTCCTAACCAAGCCCTCATAACCCAGAATTTACAACCTAGAAACAACAAGAGCACAGCCGAATATTCTCCAATGCCATTCATTTACCAAATTTCTCCTCGCTTTTCATTTCCAACAAACAAACCTCACTGTATCAAACAACCCTTCCTTATGACTTGACAATCTTCTCCAAGACTTCGGTCAGAATATCTGCGTGGTGCTTTTGGAAGATGAGCATAGGTCTCAATCTCACAGCACTCTCGCCACTACCTCCGATATTCACACCGAAGGTCTTTGCCTTCTTCAAGAACTCGTCTCTGCGCGGGCTATCGAATGCGATAAACGTTCCCTGGCCCTTGCCTCTCAAGTTCATGAACTCGCCAGGGTATTTCTTCGCCAAGCCCTCGATGGATGAGTACAAGTAATCTCCGACCTTGGCCGTGTTGGAGACAAGATCGAGACGCTCGATTTCCTCAATGATAGCGCGGAACAGGATAGCACGAGCTGGGTCACCCATCCAGGTGTTAAATTGGCGGTAAGGCTTATTGGGTCTGAGTTCGAGATTGCCGTAGTAGTAACCTGCCGTTTGGGCCTTCTTGGAGAATGTAACCATGTCGGGAGGGGTTGTGAGATTCCAGTGTTCGTGCGCCCAGAACTTTCCTGTGGCACCAACGCCGGTTTGTACCTCGTCTACGATCATCAGGACATTATGCTTCTTTGTCAGGTCACGGAGGCCCTGGAAAAATGCTGGCGAGGCGTGATTGTCGCCACCTTCAGATTGAATAGGTTCGACCATCACAGCGCAGGGAGGAAGGTGGTGAGTAGTGATGAGGCGTTCTACATCTGCGAGGGATTCTGCCTCAATGCGTTTGTTTTCTTCAACATGGTCTTCCAATGGGTACTTCAGAAGAGGAAATATAGCCTGTGGCCAATCGAAAGCTGGGATATCGAGCTTGTGGATTGCCTTGGAGCGGGTGGTTGACAAAGAACCGAAGAGGCGACCGTGGAAAGCGGACTTAAAAGAAAGAATGGACAATTGGGGTGCGCCTGGCGCTTGGTTAAGCATGGAAGACGAAATCTCCTCGTTTGTAAATTCTACATGTGCTCCACCTCGCTCATGTTGACGACGCCACATGAATGCTGCTTTATAGGCAGTTTCATTGGCATCCGATCCTGCCATTGCTGTGAAGACTTGATCGAGACCCTTGGGGGCCACCTTCAGGATTCCGGTGTTGAGAACTTCGGCCCAGTCGTGCGATGGGAAGTTTCCAAGTGCGGGACGATTAATCAAGGCGGATGCCATTTGCTCGGAGACAGCGGCTTTGTGGAGGCTTGGGTTGTTGTATCCAACCGGAATGGAAGCAATTTGTGCGTAGCTAGGACTTCTCAGTATCCCCTGCTGAAATGACGACAGAGTTGACTTACACGTCCAGAAGCACATTTTCATCAGGATCGGAAATGTAATTGCCAAAGCACTTCTGGTAATTGGCAAGCATATTCAAGCTTCTTGTATCAAAAACCTTATCCAGTTCAGCAATCGCCTTCTTACTCTCCGGGCCCGGAATGGCCGTCTTGACACTGGGTCCTGCGGGCTCGTTGGGGAAGAATGGCTGCTCGCCGGAAGGTTGGGTCGACTTCACCGCAGCAGCAGCTCCGTATGATCGCCGGAGAGCGATCCGGGGCGCAATTGGACGCAAACGCGCTGCAGCTCGAATGGAGGCCATGGTGAGAGAAAATATGAGTTGAGAATTCGAAAATCAACAGATCGTGGAAAGGAATGAGCAAGCTTATTTGTTTTTCTGAGCTGTGACTCCTGGGAAGTGGGGTACGTCAGCGGTATTTCTTATCGCCAGGAGCGGATTGGATCTCAACTCACCTGAGAGTTTCAACCGGATACAAGCGCAATTCTGGACAGCGTGGTGGGACAGACCTTTGATTCTCAATTCTCAATTCTCTCTCTTTTGTTCTCCTCTTGCTGAAAAAAAATTAAAGAAGAGATGACGAGGGATGATGGAAAGAAAGACCGAAATATCAATTGGGATTGAGCACTGCTCACTGGTCACCGGGCTGCTTAGCGGCGCGGGGCAGAGCTTCAGCCACACGATTGGCTCGGCAACGGTATCGAGGTAGCCCCTTTTAGGCAAGTGCATCCGATCGTTATGCGATGGTGATGCGATAACTCAATTGAATCAGGTGACTCGGCATGGATTACTCGATGCGGAAGAGTATATATATACCAGCTACTAGGGCTCACCAATACCTTGTGAAGACTAAGTGCAGCCAGCTGGGATCATTGCCCGTGAAAACCCGCACACAAGCCACACACAAACCGCTACATCGATGATAGCCGTGAGACGAATAAAACGGCAATCCGCCGGCAGGTGGTCAGGATAGTGAGTGGTGAAGGGCTTACTTAGTACTTTCCGAGCATAACTAGCGCCGCCGAACTCAAGAAACAACTTCTTTTGCAAAGAATTACATGATAATTTCTTGCTAGAAGCTCTTGATTTTATGCTGCTTTGAATTTTGCACTTGCACATGTATATACCTTCTCCTCACGGCTATAGCATACGTATCTGAACTATGCGATGTCAAGACAAGAATAGCAGAGTGCTACGTAAGTAATAAGAAGCAGAACATGTATCAGAGGGGTTATTGTAGTATTTACAGCCTCGAACGTGCAACCTACACAATAAAGCCAACTGGGTGCAGTGTCTCCATTTCTTTGGAGCTAAAATACGAGGAGTTCTACGGATACTACTTTACAATGGGAATCTCAAAGTGGCTGCTCTACAAGAATATATATAGTATTCACAATTTCATATTCAACTTACAGTTTTCGACAGCCCGCCATCGAGGGCTTTCTTTCTTCCCATGACAGTATGAGACTTTCACCGTATCCACTCATCCATATTGCAACCTGCTTTCATTCCATCCAGGCTGCAAATAGTCCCAGTTTTGATCAAACTTAAAATCCGTTTGGTACTTCCCATACGAAATTAATTTCACCTCACTCAAGGCCGCTCCCTTATCAGTCATCGCCCAGATGCTTAAAGCCAATGTGTTCAGCCCGCTATTGTTAATCACTCCCGGAGGAACGGGAAATCTCGTCTGGGGTCCAATATGCGGCACGAACTTCCCAAACTGATATCCGTTCACCCAAATCATGACTCTTGCTACTGTTCTCGCCCGTGCCTTGAGCTCTATTCCCAATGGGACGTCGAGGTCGGAAGAGATGCTGAGATGAAATGTGGTTGTGTAAAAGCGGATTCCAGAGCTCTTGATGCCCGTCATGGGAGAGGAGCGATCGAAGGTCGATTTTGGCGGGACGAAAGAGGGGAGATGCCAACCTAGACGCTCACCGTATAATCCGCCTTCGTTCATCGGCCCACGGACAGGATCAATATTTGAAGAGCCACCAGCATTGCCCTGTATCTTCCACGTGGTGAATCCGGTCTCCGAACCCGAACTCTTAGAAGGAAGGAGCATGGCGCCGAGAATGCCACGCGGATTCTCCACGCCTTTTGCGGTTGAGGTCTCGTCGTGTCCATGATAGTCCACCACTACTGTGATAAGGTTATTCTCCGCATGCATCGAGGTTGCGGGGAGACGAAGAACGGCATTTGTTGTTGCCAGGGAAGCGTTTCCTACGTTCCCACCAATGAGGACGCCGTTCAACCATGCTGACCAGCCAAACGCCTGGCCGCCGGAGCAAGTAATATTCACGGAAGTATAGTTCTTGCCGCCAAAATAACCGCGATAGATTTTTGCACCAGTGTAATATCCGTAATCGCTGGAAAATAATACAGGTGTGGTGAGTGGGTTTATAGGACTCAGAGTTGTAGTCTTGTTGCACACAACCCAGTTGGAGTCATTGTATGAAGTAAGTTTTTCAGGAAGGGAATCTGCCGACTGCCAACTTTCGAGACGAGGAAGAGATATGACGCGCTTCTCTACTCCTGGAATTTTTGCAGTGACTGAACCGTAGTCAGTTTTGACGGCAGCGAGACGCACACCGTTCCAGGCAACAGTGCTTATATTAGGATTCCCAGTGTATACTTCAATAGTTGTTGAGTTATCATTATCTCCAGAGATATAAACAATTCCATCAGATACATTTGCGCTTCTTACCAGATACGGGCCAATAATGAATATCTGCTCATTAGGCTTGACGTATGGACTGTTTGTCGTTGACGGGGCCCAAAACCTCCATGCTGTTTTCTTCTCAAGGAGATAGATCAGAATACCATTATACTGTATAGCGGTCGTTCCAGAAGCCTGGAAAATTGAAAATGTAGTAGTGTTAGTCGAATAAGATGCGGACCAGCTAGTATTTCCATATACGTTATATGTACCGGCTAGCGGACTATTTGGAAGTTCAAATTGGCCTTGGTCATCTTCATCAAGATACATAACGAGAACGTCGACATCGAAGATCCCGTATGTGAGAATTTCAGCAGTGGAATAGAGAAGGCTATGGTTACCGAAACTGTAATCAGTGACGAAGATCTTGCTTTGGCGTCCAGCGAGTTTGACATTGGGAATCGTGACTACGTCTTGAGATGTAACAACGGTTGCTGAGAATGTTATTGGTGCCTGTGAGCTAGTATTTGCCTGCTGCATTATATAAAACCCGGCATTTGTGTCTGGGTTGCGTAGTTGCCATGTCCAGACGTCAGTCGAGGATGTCTACAACTTGTTAATATGTAAGATAGAAAGATAGAACTTTCTAGGCTCTTTACAGAATACCTTGTTCCATTTCCGATCATGTCTGTTTTCAAGAGATCTCTTGAGACCCGAGTGAAGAGAGCGATAAGTTTTGTTTCGTAAAATTTGTTTTGGATTTGTCGAGTTTCTCTTAATGGCGCTGAGTAATCATATGAGGTATATACTACCGGGGCCGCCGCTATTTCCATATTAGTAGAACTTCATTTTTGGTAACTAGAATGTGCAATTACTCACAATGGCCCCAATTAGTTCCACCCCATGCCATATACAAATTCATAAGTGTGACTCTTTGTGCAATATTGTTCTTATAATAAACATCCGCAAACGCAGGGTCATGTTCTGCTTCACAATTGTCATAAAAACTCCCACCCCAAGGATTGAACCATCCCGCTTCAAATTCTGGCAAATAGTTGGGTTGTGTAGGAGAAGAATTCGAGAACCATTGGTAGTAATTCCGAGGCACAGAAAATCCTGTGTTTGGATTGGAGCATGAAAATCCACCTGGATAACTATCTAGGCCGTAGAGATTCACCGCTCCACCTACATTTTGATAATCTGTGCTCCAGGAGATGACTCTTTGATTTTTCTCATTGCTTGAGAATGGGACGGTAAGCCCCGCCGCTCGAAATGCCGCTTCGACTTGCTCCATATACTTAACGAGTGTATCCGTTGGTGAATGCGTGGTTTCTTGGAGCTCATTTTCTATTTGATTGAGAATCACAGGCTTGTCAAAGATTAGTTAAATATAGAAAGTAGTTGATGAACATACTCCTCCTTTGCTGATCTGATTATCGGCGAGAATTGCCCCAATACCTGCTACCCAAGGTAGCCAGGCTTGATGATAAGTTTCATCGCTGGTTCTTAGGGGACCTAAGCTTCCATCTGACCCCCACAGAGCGAGGCCTCCAGCTATTGAGACTGTCAGCAGATGCTTTTTAAAGACGGTTCAAACCCAACATATCCAAAACAGCATACCATTCGTCTCAGCATTGCAATATGGGCCTGCCCTGGCAATTACCCAAAGGCCAGCTTCTTTGGCATAGTCCAAGACTCTTTGGACATTCTTCCCCGAAGTTTTAAAGTCGTATACGCCCTTGGCAGGGGAGTGGTACGACCAGAAGAAATATATGCTAGATCTATCAGCGTGCCGTCTGTAGAATTTCCACAGCTCTCGTCCAAACCCCAAGCCTCCAATTTATAAGGCATTGGCGACTTTGGCAAATTCAAGAAGGAAGCCTGTGGTGATCACATGATTTTACAAGAGACAAAATCACACTTCATACCTGATAGCGTTGAACCCGTTTGCACGAAATTTGTGAAAGATATCCTATTTTTAAAATAAGAAACTCTTCAATGTAACCAACCCATTGGCCCAAAACTTACCAACCACATCTCAGGGACTGGCATGCGCTGATAATGGAATTCGCCAGAACTTCAAACGCGTCAGTTTTCCAATATTGACAAACATCGTTCGATAAAACTTACAAAATAAAAACCCTGCTGCCATTAACAGTGAGACTATATTTGTCCCAAACGACCAATTCCGTAAGGCTCTCGTTCGCAGCCGCACTACCCGCTGTCGCCCATAGGAACGCTGAAAGCGCAGCCAGAAGTCCCTGGAAGCGCATTGTGAGAAGGGTGAGGTCGACAAAAATATGTGGCCTTTCATTTTTGACGATGGAATATACCTGGAAATTGGTATAATAGCAATATATGAGCCTGTATAGCAGCAATAACGTTAAACGCGAAACATGTTGGGGCCAGGCCTCGCGCCTCTCGAGCCCCAGAGAAAAATCCCATTATTAAATTCTGGCAATTCAAAAGGAGCGGGTATTTGATTAATCAAGGTTCGAATTGGGCTGATTTGTGTGGCGGAAGAACCTTCTTCTGTGCGGCTAAGTTGATAAATCTCTAGGATCCCAGCGGAACTGCCGTGTATCCCCAGCTTTTCGCCTACTCATGGTTTCGAGTTGAATCAGTTGATCACGTGGGTTTTTTTATAATGATATTCCTATATTCCTATTCATATCATAGCTTCAATGTTTTCATTCAGTATAAATGATTACATAAGTCTCTCCTTGTCTTGCTGGTGCCGTCGTCTGAAGTCTGGCTTATAACCAATCACTTGCCATAAAATATCTCTCTAAGATATCAAGTTAAAGTGTATATGCATGAAAAGAGCACGGTCTAGTTTCAATTGATCCATTCCATAAGCCAGGTAAGTTCTATCCTACTTCCCAGACTTAGCAGTCAACTGTGCTTATTGAGCTTGCTTTACGGCCGACGAAAGCTTTTGTCAAGGACCGTCTAACAAGCACGCACGGAAATAAAGAATCAAGGCTGAAGCCTGGACTTAGATTACCACAATATCTCTTCCAAATTTCTTAACGGTCATAGCAGCAATCATCCCGGCCGGATTCTTGGACTTGTCCACCTCCCACTCTTCAAACGACATGGCTAACCTCCCTATCCTTACCCAGCGCGTCCCGGCAGCGTTCGTCCTCCGAAGGATCAGATAGCGCGCCGTGCCATTGAAGATGAAAGGCACCGTGCTTGCAAATACGAGTACCGTCACCAGCTCGCCGCTATTGTGTCCAGCCGTCAGCTCGGTCTCCGTCATGGGCACCGACAAATGTATCTGCACAAGCCTTCCCATCAGTCGCCGCCACTCGCCTTTTATGACCGAGGGAGTTAGCCACATGTTCCGCAATACAAGCGGGTCTTGGATCGTGAGCAGCCACGTCTTTTCCTGGTCAGTAGCCGTGCCCACCACAGGTGCGTGGCCCACCAGCAGCGTCGCTTCGCTGCCGTCACTTGCATGTAGTATCATCTCGGCCGACCAAAGGCGACGGTTGATGCCAGCTACCCAGTCCTTGCTGGTCATTGCTTTAAAGAAGTCGACGTGCACGGCGTCGTCCCAACCCGCCAGCCCACCCTCATCCCCACCCTCGGCGGTGATGGCACTGAATTCGGCCCGTCCCGTCCAGCCCGCCCATGTCCACGAGGGGAACTGTGCGCGCCGCGGACAGTCCGCTACGTACATCTGTGCACCCTCTGTCACTTGTTCTGCGGCATGAGTCCAGGTCGAGACGGAGAGCGCGAATGTATCCTGTATGCCGGGTTTTTTATTGGCGAACAGCCCTGAAAGGACGGGCATTCCCATGAGAAGGTATACGCCGTTGTTAGTCGAGTACCGCGCAGCTACCCCGAGAAACGCGTTCAGCGAATCGCTGTCGTAACTAAGGTTGCGCGAGGTGAAGGCACGTATATGACTATCTAGTTTCAGGACTTGCTCTGAGACTTTGTCGGTGCTGGATGGCTTGTAACCATACTGAAGCTCAGGCACGCGGTGGAGGTCCGCGTCGAAGATGCCCGACAGCATGTAGTCTGCCATCCGAGTGCCACATGGATCATAAAGATCTAAGAGGTCGAGTGACTCGTTCATGGTCATGCCACCGCATTCCCAGTACATCTGTTGCTCTGTGAAAACAAGCCGGCGATTTGAGAGAACGCCTTCCTGGTACGTCCAGCCGCGTGTTGCCCACTCAGAATTTCTGATTGTGACTCTAGGATCCTCCAACGTAGATACGAGAATCGTCATACCCGCGACCTTTCCTGAAGGTAAAGGTTTCTCTACCTTAGAAGAGCTTGTGATTGGCCTTGGTAGTCTGGCAAACATATTTTCAATATCGTCTGTTGGCAGGCCGACTCGGGTCGCGATATCCCTTAGTATTTTAGGGGCCAGCTCCTGTAAAGGGATTCCATCTCTCAGAGCCATCTGTTTCATTTTAGCCATCCATTCATCAATTGAGTTTCCGTAGTCATCTGCAAAGTTCTGGAAAATCTTCAAATGCTCGCGGGATATATCATATTTCTTCATGATCTCCTCATCCTTCTTAAACTCGCTGAGTTCTAGCGTAATCTTGGATTTGAGTCCAAACCGGTGCAGATCAAGCCACTGCCCATCTTTCGCCGTCTCCTCATACTCTTCCTTCGTAATGCCGTAAAGCTCAAAATAAGGATCCAGAGAAGAGGTAGCGGGATTATTTCCCAACACGCCACTGGTGGCCCGACTGCGCTCTTTCAACTCAACCCGCGGTTGCGGCTTTCGAGGTGTATTCATCACGCCTGGCAGGCCCTTTCTGGCATCGCCCATGGCGGCCACGATGGTGAATTCGGCTCCTTCGTAGATAGCGTCCATCTTGGAGATGAGGAATTTCTTCTCCTGCAGGTTCAACTGGTTGATACAAAGGCGATCAACCCAAAGGTACTTCTCTCCAAGACGCTTCGTGACCTCCACGGCGTCGAGAATCGTTTGCGGCCAGTCTCCTGGTGATGGTCCCCAGACGTAGCTGAGAGCAACATAGCTCTCTGACCAGGGCCGCTCTTCCACCACCGGAGGGGTTTTCGTACAATTGATGACGCGGAAGCCGGGCAGCGATGTGCCTGCAGGCTTCTTAGGGGCGCAACACTCATGGGCTTCCCGGCAGCTGTCGAGCCATACTCTCGTGGCGTGGAAATCTGCCTTTAAGCCAAGATCTAGTGGCCGAGAAATCAAGAGTTTTTCATCCGGATTCCACTGAGTCAGCCGGTATATTGAACCATTCTTAGGAAGTTCGGTCTCCAACCAACGCAAGGGAATACCGATTTTCGGGATTAAAGGCACCTCTGGCACTACAGCCATGAAGACGTTATGATCAATTCCACCCCACGGCCTCTTTTCTCGCCGACCGTGGCTATCCTTCTTGGGTGCCTCAAAGAGGTAGCTCTCAGTACAACAGAAAGCGAGCAGCTTGTATGTGCCTTTACTCGGGTCTAGAGTCGTTTGTTTTAGGAAGTTACACAGCTTGCAGTGCGTTATACGTGACAGCCGATTGCCTAAAGATGTGACATAGTAGAAGTACCCAAGATATGGAGGGCCATCATCTGAGCGGTACACTTCGAGGGTCCGGGTATTTCTGCCCCTCCGAGCCCCTTCGTAGAGGGCGTATGCGCGAGCAAAGCTCTGTTCCAGATTGAGCTTCGCGCACTCGTTGCAAAGTCCATCGTTCCCATTCCCGCTCGAGGGCGAAGGGCGTGACCAGGCGCTACGAAAGGTGAATGCCTGCTGTGGAAAGGACATCGTCGCCCAAATTCACGGCCTCTCACTTTTAGTAAAGATTTGGATAATCTCTACTAGATAGCATAGTCCACTATGATAACCTGGGAGTCTTCAAGAGTAAACAATTCAAAAAGTAAAGGCCTTGAGTGATAAACGCGTGATACGCGCTGTTGTCAATGGCATCTGTTGTGATCTGCATTGCATGCACTGCCTCCACAACTGCTTAATTCAGATTGCATGCAGCACTATACCTTGACTTACATGAATTGTAGAGCGCCTATTGAGCAGTTGTGTATATTTGAGTGAAAAAAAGCCTACCTTACCTTAGATAACTGCTGCTTAGCTAGCTGAAGACATATACTCGACGTCGTTGAATTGTCGATGTTCGGCAAATCAGGAGGTAAAAGCGGAATTACTAGTCACGTGCAGCTCGAGGAGAATGGTCATAGTAGGCTTCCAAAAGAACTTCGAACTTTTTCTAATTATGGGATTCAGGTCATAAAATACACTCTTGTGGGTACTTTTGGGAAGGAGGCAACCCGATCATGTCCTCATGTCCTAAACCATCACCTAAAACGCTCTTGGAGGTGTCGAGTGCACAAGTATTTTTCTCGACGTTTAGGAATATGATCATCAATCCTATCAGTTATTAGTACGTATTTCCCGACAAAGAGAGAAAGTTTGGACATCCTCACCTTTGAGCCGGGATGGCGGCTTGAGGATTTCGAGGCAGGAAGTTGTATTTTGTCAAACTGTTATTTAATATCAACATACACTCCAGAAAATAAAAGATATAAAGAAGGACCAGCAAGCCTTACCTTTTGAGATTCTCCTTATTTGCTTTCTCGTTAAGCTCGCGGAGTTCGATGAGTTTCTTCTTAGCATACTCGATCTTGTCCTCGAGATAGGCCAGCCTGCGCTGGATTTCCACAACGATGTCGGCAAGGATGTCGACCAGCGGCGTGCCCGGCGCGGAGAAGTGTTCGTAGCCTTTAGGGATCTGCCAACGTGCCACTTGATGTACGTGAGCAGTCAGAAAGGCGATTTTTCGCTTCTGCAGGTCGATGGTCGCCTGCCACACGATCCTGTGGTTTTCCAGGATGCAGAGGAGGGGGGAGTGGATGACCTGGAGACGGGGTAGGCCTCGGGGGCTGTCGAAGGAGTGAGTAATGGCAGGTGCGGGAAAGGGGGTTTCCGGGTTATAGACGTGGTGGTAGAGATCGTATCGACGGCGAGTTGCTTCATTGCTTAGGATTTCATAGGCCGAAATGGCCTGTGTTTTGTGAGTTGGTGTTTCTAACATGGGATGGAAAATACCCTTACGTTATAATATCTTCTGGTAGCTCTATAGCTCCTATTTCTACCTAGGAAATAGTTAGCAAATTTTGTAAGTTGAATGGCAATATGTATAATTACGAGGATGGTCAAGGGACATGATTCTTCTATAGGCCAGAGTTATGTCTTCGACAGTGGCGGTTTTCGGAACTCCGAGGTCCTCATAGTAATCCGGGAAGAATATCGGAGGCATTATAATAGTGACTTAATTAAAGGGCTGATTGAGTTGAATTGAATAAAGTAAAGTTGAACAAGCCGAGCAAGTCTCCAAACCAACCTCTATTTATAAAGGCTACTCTACCGCTTCCCAATACATCCCCCCAGTCCATTTCCCAATCTTTTCTAATTCATTTTTTCTTCCCTCTATCTGAGTCACCTAGTGCAGCCAAATGTGCTCGTTTCGCTCAAATCGGCTGGCTTATGACGTTTATACAATTTGCCTTTTACGGCAATGATGATGCAATAAATCTGCTCTCTCGCGAGCCTCTTAGTGACTCGATGGTCATGGTTTTTGAAAGAAATGTGAGAAAAAAAAATAAAATGGAAAGGATAATTGAAGAACGGGAAATCCAAACAATGGGTTACAGTGCGGTAACCAGGGTATTAAAGAACGGGGATATAGCATTACTTCAACATGTCACCATCTCACTATAACACTACCAGAAACAGCATGTTAAAGATTGAAAAAAAAGTCCATTGTTTCCATGTCTACACGGTATCTCTAGCCTACAGCCCTTGCCCCTCCCCCCTACCTCAGCTCTATCGTCTTCCTCATCTCTCCAACCCCGAGAAATTAAAAATGCACCGAGAGAGAGGGAGAGACAGAGCCAGAGATAGCCATAAAAATACTGCTGCATCTGCGCGTTTCCTACTATAATACAATTCTCCCTAATTCCCCTAATTCCGCGATATCTCTCTTCTCAAACAAACACCTGCTCGCTCAAGCTCTCTACTGCTCAACCCTTATAAAAAAAACTAATAAGACCATGTACAACCTTTACAACCTTTACAACCCGTGTCCCTTATACGCTTTATCCCTTTATCGACTTATCGGCTTTACTGGTTTGGAGGCCAAAGCCAAAGACCCAAAGTCAAAAGGAAACGAGAAAAACGGCCATTTGATTTCATATCGATCAGCGTACCAACCCCTAATTTGGTTCCTTTTTCCCAGCAAATATGTTCAATCTTCTTCTTGTGGCGCATATTCTATCCGCTTCCAGAACGAAACATATCTTTCTTCGCTTTTCTCCCCTTTCCCTTTACTTTTTTGATTTTTGATTCTGCTATTTTCCCGGTTTGTCGAATCCGTAATAATTCTACATCTCGCACCTTGTCGAAACCCCTCCTAGCTCTCAAACATTTTTAAACCACGGCTGTGAGGAGAGGTGGGCTAAGATAATCCGATTAGCCCATGTCCACGTCTCCGTCAGCCATTGCAAGTCTCTGCTTTGCCGTCTTGGCCTTTTTGCCTCCCGATTTGCGAGGTTTCTTTCCCTTGGGACCCAGACCTGTCTCTGCCGCTCCCGGGATGGGCGTTGCGGCGCCTGAGGGGCGATTCGAGCCGTCGTCGAAGTGTCCTTCGCCTATGAAATCCAAAAGTTAGTACGAGAAATTCTTTTGTTCCTCTCCAGGCTATGAACGGAATAGAAACATACCTTCGTGATACAAATCTTCCAAGCTGCCACTCGCCTCGGCCTTCCTCTTCTTGCTCTTCTTCTGCTTGCCCGTCGTTGGCTCCATGGCCTCTTTCTTCGCAATCTCGGCCTCCTTCCTTTCGATCTCCGCTGCTTCGTCGTCGTCCACCAACCACATGGCAATATCTTTGGTGCGGTTTTCCTTGGATCGGGTATTGAAATCGACACCGCCACCGGAGCCACCGGTCATGACGACCTTTTGCACTTCTTCCTTTTGGAGAGCCCGCTTTCGGATACGCTCTTCGATCGTGCCACGCGTGATCATGCGGTAGACCGTGACTTGCCTGGTTTGACCAAGACGATGGGCGCGGTCCATAGCCTGGGAGTCGATTGTGGGATTCCAGTCAGAGTCGTAGAAGATGACAGTATCGGCGCTGGTGAGATTGATACCCAAACCACCCGCACGGGTACTGAGGAGGAAGATGAAAATCTCGGGTCTGGTCTGGAAATCGTGAACCGTGTCTCTTCTGTCTTCGAGCTTGGTGGAACCATCTAGACGGAGGTACTTATAGTTGCGGTAGGTGAGGTATTCTTCCATGAGGTCGATCATCCTTGTCATTTGGAAGTAGAGTAATACACGGTGACCTTGTTCCTTGAGCGTGAAAAGAAGTTGGTCCAACTTGGCAAGCTTTCCTGAATCGGTAACGAAGCGACGCATGGATGGTACACGAATGTTGGTAAAGCGCTGCTTCTCGGAGGTTGGCGCAGGTAGCATCTTGGACTGCGGGTACATTGAAAATGGGACTTTTGAGGTGACCAAGGCTTTTTCTTCAACCGGCGATGGGCCATAGAGAGCACGTCTCATCGAGACATTAAACATGATGTTTTCCCTCTCAATGACAGCTCCGCGGCTGGAGCAGAAAACCTCAATTGGAGGTGCAGATACCGAAGGTCTCCCACATTGTTCGACGCGGCCAATTCCAGCTTCCGCCCAAACATCTTTCGCAACGTTAAAAAGCTTGTTGAGGTAACCTTCCTTGGTGACATCTGCCAATGGTTTTCTATCCTCTCGGTCTACAATGCAAAGCATTGCCTGAGCTGGCGTGAAGCCCTTTTCACCTTCTTCATCATAGATGACATTGAGTTTCCCTAGACGGCGGGGCTTTGCAGCAAGATCAACGGCCCGAGCGAAGAGGTCTTTACGAGAAGCTTTAGATGCTTCAGTCAGTGAGGTGTCAGCAAACCGAAGCCACGAAAATGCTTGATTGTCTTCCAGATTTTCGTGTATATTGTCCGGTTTCCAGACATTGAGCAGTTGATCCAAGTATTTGCCTCTGAAACCAGCCTTGTCATTGCTACGTCCGGGCATATCCAGCCGACCATCTTCACGCCAAACTAAGCGAGGAAGTTGGTACTCGATCAAGTTCTTGGTGGAATATCCAACACTGACATTAGGACCCTCGCGCATAAAGGAGGAAGTCTCGGCAAAAGAGCTGAAGGAGAAGGGCGAGGTGGTTTCGGCTCGCTCAAAGAGGTCGGGATGGTTACAAACCTTTCGGAACTGCATCACCAGGTTCATCAGAGTGCCGGTATCATTGTCATCTCCAATGGTTGCCTTCTCGATAAGATCCATGATGCTGATCTGGTTTCGAAGGTTGCCATAGTAAGCACGTTGACGATAAGTGAGGTCGCAGAATATGTCTAGTTCGATCTTGTCACCCAACTCCTTTTGCACATGCTTCTTGACACGACGAAGCATGAAAGGCTTCAAAATCATATGCAATCGCTTGAGCTGGTCCTCGTTGAGTTTGGTATTACTTTGAGCGTGGCTTTCAATATCCTTGGAGAACCACTCGCTGAACTCGTCATGGGAATCGAACAAACTTGGCATGATAAAATGCAACAAAGCCCACAGTTCCTGCATGTTATTTTGAATGGGCGTACCGGTGAGCAAGAGTCGATTACGGCAATGGAAACCAAGTAAGCTCTTCCATCTGGAGCTCCCAGAGCTCTTGATAGCTTGGGCTTCATCCAAGATCATGTACTGCCACCTCATCTTCTGGAAGTAGTTCACGTCCGAGACAACAAGTTGGTAAGACGTGACCAACACATGAAAAGGAGCGTCCTGAGTGTAAGTGATATGTTTCCGGTCCCAAAATTTTCGGAGAACTTTTCGATCCGCTGCCGTGCCCCAGTAAGGTAGGACCTTAAGTGTAGGCACGAATTTGGTAATTTCCTGTTGCCAATTATGGAGAGTGGAAGCAGGCGCGACAACCAAGAAAGGACCCCAAATTCCATGCTTCTCGGCCAGGTAAGCCATGACTGAAATCGACTGAACGGTTTTACCCAGACCCATTTCATCGGCCAAGATACCATTGATACCCTGTTCGTAGAGATTGACCAGCCAATTGAGACCCTTGAGTTGGTATTCCTTGAGTTGAGCTTGAAGCATCTTGGGTTGCTCAATATCAACATCGCCCATTCCGGCAGGATTCTGGAAATTCATCTCCCCTTCTTCATCCATGTCTGGGCCATCATCTTGTCTGTTGAAAGCTCTTGCTTTGTCCTGAGCTTCTTGGATGGCACTTTGAGCATTGGCCACAGCAGCGGCCTTGAGAGTATCCTCATCGTCGGTATCGAAATCGAGTTCGTCAAAGTTTTTGACTTTTGTACTAGCACCAGCAACTCCATCCTCGGGGACATCAAGCTTCGCGTGCGAATCCGATTTCTCTGGAACGGCGACATCTGGATGATCTGTTGACCGCTCAACCTCATCAGTCTTGATCTTCTTCCCGATGAAATGTGAGTACAGCTCAGTTTGCGAGATAAGAAAGTTAAGTTTCCTCTTCTGTCTGTTGGCTTCCCGATCAGCTTCAGCCTTCTTCGCATTTTCGATCTCCTGTCTCTCAGCTGCTCGCCGGAGATCACGCTCCTCTCGCTCATTGCGTTTCCAAAACGACATCATCTCTCTCATGACACGCTTAGCCCTTGCTTGGAGGTCCTTAGTCCCCTTGTTTGTCCGTAGCTGCCATCGTTTGGCTTCTTTCGAGGCAAGAATGGCGGTCTTCTTCAAATTCGATACTCTAGTCGTGTACGACTCCCCTGCTACCTTGTGAACTTTATACACATCCTTTCGAGCTAAGTCACGCCAGATTTGATCATATATCTGATTATATCCTTTGGAAACAAAAGGTTCGAAGGTGGCAGGAGTAACCTCGCGGCTCTCTTTTGGCTCCTTGGCATTTAACTTGATTCGAATCTTTGGCTCTTCCTTTGGCGCAGGAAGTGCAGGAGGCTCTTCTCCTGCGTCGATAGCAGCCTGCGCAGCTTCTGCCGAGTCCTTTTCGGCCTGCTTCTGTTCTTTCGACTTTCGTAATCGAGCTCCTCCACGTTTGGATTTGGGCTTCGTCGGCTCTGGGTCGACAGCCGTGAAGGTGGACATCATACCACCAGAAAAATTGGGCTCTAATGGTGATACCGCCCTAATTTCGGGGCCCTTATCACCCCGAGCGAGGATTATCTTGGTCTGCTGGGCTTTCTTCTCTGCCCTTTGAGCCTCTCTGATAAACTTCTGCCGCTCAACCTCGTCTTCGGCAGCCTGTGCTTTGGCCAATGCCATCTCCTTTTGTTCTATATTCGTTTGAACAGTCTTTTCCCGACGACGTTTCCGTTGCATGTCCTTTTTCCTCTCTTTCTCAGCCTGCACCTCCTTTTCTTGCACGGCCGTGATGGCAGCATCGGCATGGATCTCTCTGTAGCGTTGCTCGCCAAATTCGGAATGTCTGCCCAGCTTTATGGCCATCTTCTCTGCAAAGTTTGTCCGGCGTTGCTTGGCCTTTGCAATCTCAATAGTTTCACTTTCGAGTTTGCGTTTGAGGCACCGCAGTTGAAATAGTCTCCTGTCGTCTTCGAAGTCCGAAGCATCCAAGTCGCTTGCCTCGGCATCCAGTTTTGCCATCAAGGCTTGTATTTCTTTCTCTTGTTCCTTCGTCAGAGCTTTGACCTTTGGTGAGCTGGTCTTGGTCTCCCCATTAGCTTTCCGCTTGGCCGGCACTCGAGACATAGTTTTCGAGGCCGGCACGGGAGCAGCGGGCGCGCTGGGGGCGATGGAGGATTGTCGAGAACTATCCCTAGACATCGGATCCGACGGAGGTGGATGAGTTACAGATTGCCGTGAGGTTTTTCTTTGTTTCGTGGCGGCAGGAGTTGGAGTCGGAGTTGGTTTAGACATAGGCTCGGCATCAGAGAGGATACTCGAAAAAGCCATGGGATCTGCTGGCCTGCTTGGGGTCTGATGATGATTTGAATTAGAATTTTGTTTCGGGTTGACGTGATTATCACTTACCGTGGCCGCAACAGGTGGCTCGGCCATTGCGGACCCTGCCATGGTGACTCCATTGTGTCGGACATCTGGTGAAGTTATCGGAGCCATACCTGGCGACTGTGATATCGACGGAACGCGACTTCGTGGATGTGCGTGTGAGACAGGAGATCGAGGAGGGAACGTGGCGGCCACTGGCGATGTGTATGCCCCGTTGGAATATTTCGGGGGGTCGACAGAGGCCGATGGATAGACGTAGGGTTCTCGATTCTATATAGATGAGGTTAGTGGGTGAATTGATGACAGGTGTTTGGGAGGGACGCCTCGGATCGTCTTACCTGAGAAGTTTGGGTTTGACCCTCATTCCATCCAGCACTTCCCGATGGCCGCCTCTCGCTGGAGTCGGAGGTGGGATCGTAATAGTTGCTGGTGGTTTTGTCGCGCGGCGCAGGTTGATAGTCACTCTGGTATGTCGATGGGACCGTCACCGTCCTGGGTGAGGCTGGCGGAGCCGGCAGGTGAGCTGACGCCGTGGGTGCTAAAGTCGATATCGAAGCGGATGCAGATGCAGATGCAGATGCAGATGTCGAGGCTGCTGGCACTGGCGCTGGCACAGGGTGCGGCGAGGTCACGGAGGGAGGGTGGTAGGAATGATTGAATGGAGGTCGCGGATGAGATCCATTCGTGGATGCGAAGGACGAATGGAAATCTGTTTGCGTCGGAGAACGAGGGTGTTGGTTGTGGTTGTGGTCGTAGTCGTAGTCGTAGGCTCGTGTGTTTGAGCTTGAGCTACTGGTCGTTCCGTTCATCCTCTCGCGTCTGGCACCGTCGTCCTCCATACCTCTGTCCATGTCTCTATCTCTGTCTCGGTCTCGGTCTCTCTCTCTGTCTCTCTCTTTCTCCTGCGCGGCGTCTTTGGCCGTGGCCTTGTCCCGGTCCATCTCCGGCTCGTGCGGCCGCTGCATCACGGTAGAATGATATCTCGAGTCCATCTCTGCGCCTGCAACTCACGAGGCGACAGTGTCGACCGAATTACCGCTCCATAGGCATAGGGGGGTCGACTTCACGTCGGCGACACACGCGGACCCGGAAAGAAGCAATGCGATCCGATTACTGGTGAAGCATCACGGTCCGGGGACGTGTTACTCTTGATGGTGGGCGGGTGATAGAGGGGAGGGGAACCGATGCAGAGGTCTCAAGAGATGAAGGTTTGATGGGGAGGGGGTAGATGGAGGAAGGAGGAGTAGTAGTAGTAGTAGAAGAAGAAGAATCAGAAGAAGAATCAGAAGAAGAATCAGAATTTCTTGTGGTGGTTTGGTCGACCGCGGCTTAGTCTATCTGGTTGGGTCTCTCTATCTGGCTCGTCCACGGGGAGGTCGTCGGGACGCCCAGTTCGGAAGAGCACAATACAGGAGAGAGTCAAGTATCACGGGTTGGTCGCGTCAACGGGGGACAGTCAATCGGATGATGGATGTGAGGGCAGTGAGTGAGTTTACGAAGGATGGGGGATAGGGCCGGAGTTAGAGAAGGGAAGTGTGAGTGTGAGTGTGGATGTGGATGTGGATGGGGATTGTGGATGGGGATGGCGGAAGCGGACAAGCAGCGGGCAGGAACAAAACAGATTCAGGAGAGCGAAAAAGATGCCTCGCACTCTGGAGATACTAGAGACTTTTTGTTTTGGGGGGGGGGGGGGGGGGGTGGAAAAAGCGCCCACTGTGGGGGGATTTAAAAAAAAACCCCCCCCC
>JAPZPC010000222.1:0-45270 GCA_037952705.1 Haplographium delicatum
CTAGCTTAGTATTTTAAAAGACATTCGATTCTCGGAACTTAGAGCCCTGACCTATGCCCTGATTGTGCCGTCACAATAGGTTAGTTCCTATAAATTACCTAAAACCCTTCCTATGGGTTAGGGTCCCCTCGGGGCGGGTCCTCCTCCTAGAAACCCGCCCCGAGGGGACCCACCGCGCAGCCTAGTTTTGAGCCACAAGATTAAGCCAAGAGCAGAGATCGGTATCCTAGTCGGGTACGAGGGAGAGCATATTTATCGCGTCTATATTCCCTCTAGGAGGGCTATAGAACGCTCCTCCAATGTCTGCTTTGATGAAGATGGCTATATTACTAATCCTTCCATAGAAAGCGAGGCAGTTGACGCTGAGGCAGTCGACTTTGAGGCAGTTTAGACGTACGGAACGACTGAGGCAGTTGACACTGATTCTAGAAACCACGGAATCAGGGGTGACGATTCTAATCCCTCTGCAAATACTGACAGAGAGAACATGATTAGAGAAGCTCCCGATGTTTCCCAGAACGGAGATTGACGTGTATCAAAGGGATGGAAGAATTCAAAAGGAGACGAACACTTTCATTATCAAAGACAGAGAGCCAACACCGCCACGAGGAAAGCTGCGGCCAGATTCTACCAAATGATGCAAGAGATCGGGGATGAGATGCAAGCAGTAACCGGCCCGCTCTGCCAAAACAATCGATCTGAAGATGGGGTTGGGATCCTAGATCTTTGTATAGCTCCTGGTGGTTATACAGCCAGTGCTTTGAAGTATAATCCCATAGCAAGGGCGATCGGTATTACCCTACCTCCGGATAAAGGAGGTCATAATGTTTTATTGAATTCATACTGGTCTACTGTTCTTTACCACGACATTACAATGTTCGCTAGAGAGTTTAGTGTAGAGGAAGTCCCTTGCACACATCCAGGACACGACTCATTCAGCTTAGAACGACTATTCATCAACCAGAAATTCGATTTCGTCATCTGCGATGGCTAAGTCCTACGAATACAAAAGCGACCTGAATACCGGAAGCTAACCGAAGCGAATCGACTTACAAGCTCACAACTAATTTTTGCGTTGCAGCGCATCTGACAAGGAGGGACATTTATTATACTATTGCACAAGATCGAGGCGTTGGATACCATAGAGCTACTAGATCTATCCTCCCAGTTCTCCGATATTAAAGTATTCAAACCTTTGAAGAAACATGCAATCAGATCGACGTTCTATCTCATTGCGAAGAATGTTCAGCCGGGTGTAGAATCTGCAAGAATGGCAGTTATTGCTTGGAAGAAGGCTTGGTGGAATGCAACTTTTGGTGGGAGGCAAGGAATGGGTGCACGGAGACTAGAGATCGATAATAAATATACACATGGAATCATCGACTCTTTCGGCGATCGGTTCACTGCGCTTACTAGATCAATTTGGAAGATTCAGGCAGACGCTTTGAGTAGAGCAGACTTCACTCAGTAATCTTTAAGGGTGCGTGATGTTGGATGAAAGGCTTGAACCAATGTATGACCTTTTCATATATATTATTCTTGAGACGTTTCCAATATATCTATCGTCTTTATCCTTTGTTATTCGACCCTATGTTTGATCCAAGTAATTATGAGGACTAGGCCTTACTTAAAAGAGGATCTACAAAGTAATCCTCTTAGCTAACAGACTTGCGAGATCTCTTGCTAGAGGTCCTCCTTCCATCAACGCTAGAAAACTTTCATCCATCCCTACTTTCTCGACGACGCACGCTACAAAATGTATAACTATCCTTCTCAAGTTGTCTATGTTTTGCCCAACTTTAGTATCTCGAGTATTGACGTTGCTGTAGCTAAATCGAATAAGGTCGACTATACGTTCGGTTTGATTTCTAGCGGTATCAAAAGATAGAAGTAGCATTTGGTGCAATTTGTCCAATGCTAGATCCTATAGTTTCGTAATATCGTACTTGTTAGCGAAGAGATAGACACGAGCGTGACGTAGAAAATTATCGGCTTTGAACTCTTTTAAGTTTCTACGCGGCCAAAACTTGGGGCTGATAACAGAGTATTCGCGACCTTGGAAGTCGTCCTAAAGAGTCTGCTTCGTTCCATGATCGCAGTGTCTACATTGTGGCTCAATAACAGCGATTTATCGGAACCAAATGGGTTTACACGTTCTGGCTCGAAGTAAACAGCGGAACCAAATGCGTTTACATGTTGTGGTTCGACAGCGAATTTACCTTTTCCCTTTTTCTTTGTCTTGCTACGAGAAGTGGACAAGTCATCATCCTCCGCGTGAGGAACAGAGGCCGCCCGACTTTTAGAAGCCAACAGACCGATCTCGTTCTGTGCCGGTGTGTAATCTCCCATATAAGCATATTCGCAGAACCTGATAAAGGTTTCCTCATCAATATCATCCAGTATCACAAACAACTCTATCTTTTGCCTCAAATATCGACCCATTTATTAATTTGCTAAGTGGGGCTGAATAATCTACCACAACCGCAGCATGGGCCGTGAATGACTTGCGTCCGGGTCCTACGATGAATTCGAATAGTGTCGAGCGGATTTAACTTTTAAGAATGCTTCCAAACAAAGTAGGGTCCACCGAGGTGGTCGCATGCAATGATGGTTTTGAAGATTGGGCCATCTGACATGCTCCACGATTGATAATTAGCAGAATATTTGCTGATGACTAATTTATTCCTCATCTGCAGAGAGCTTGTCGTGATAAAGCATCTTGGGCCGCACCGCATAGCGCCTGCATCTTCCATAAGGGCTGAGGTGAGGGGGTGGGGTGAGGGATTTGTGGAAGTATTTTGGACGCTTAAAACATTCCACCTTTTCGTTTACAACACATCTATCCGTAAACGTGTCTGAATGCCAAGCTCTATTATTCAAGCTCGTTATGAAGAGCTAGTTGCGCTCAGGGCCAAGAAAGAGGATTTGGCCTTGCAGCGGCAAGATATAATCCAGAAGATGCAGGAAATACGCAATTCCATGGACGATGTCACCGAAACAAGGCTCCACTCTTCCTCGGAGAGCGCTCGGGGAAACCGGAAAAGGCATCGGGATAGGGCAACATTCGACGCAGACGACACACTTAGACTAGAGCAATCAAAATTGGAGTCTGTGGATGATGAAATTGAGAAGATAGATCAAGAGGCTGAATATCTGGAACGAATTGTGGACGAGCTCAAGGCAGAATCAGAGAGGACCAAGTTGATAAGACAGATGAAGGGATTGAAGATCTGGAGGCAGAATTGGAAGACCTTACAGTGGATCAAGTTGAGAAGGTAGATGAAGAGGCCAAAGAAACGGAAAGGATTATGGATTAGAATTATAGCAACTGCATGTTATTTAGGGAAGACGAATCGTTTAAAGAAGTGCCGAGTGGTTAGATACGTCGTTGATGCTAGTCCGAGAATCATAAAAGCTCTTCTCATCCTGTTCTAGTGAGTGATTAGTGGATAAGTTGGTACAAGATTTTACGTACCTCAAATGTGACAATATGGATATGCAGAACCTAGATAGCTGTTCAAAGCATCCGAAGATTGTCCCCGAAGAATCAGAGGTAAGGTAGAGGCTCCTCATTTCCTCGATGTACGACATTCGATCACGCACTTTTCGTCCTACTAGAGTCTGGTACTTTTCAGAGCTGCTAACAAACTCTTTAGCTCGTACGCTGAGATCTGACGGGCTGTGACGCTTTAAGTCTAAGTACTTCGAATAAACGGTGTCGATAAGAGCTGGATTGTTGAGCGCTGCTGCAATCAAAAACCCCCCTTTCTTATGTATTCTCTTCCATTCTTGGGATAATAGCGGCAGCCCATTATAAATCTTCTCCCGACGTGCAATGATTGCCCGGAAGGCATCTAACTCTTGAACATAAGCCACGTGCTCAAAATATGCACAGATGCCTCCAACCTCTTGCCAAGTAAGCCATGTCGGTGGGATAAAAAGCTGGACTGGAACAATGCGGCTCCACTCCAATAATGTCCATCTTCTCATTAAGCAGAATATTTGGCGGGCGGAGATCTCCATGTATCAAAACAAACGGTCCACTATCAACGCCGTGATCTATCCACTCTTCGACAATGCCTTGAAACTGATACAAATTATATAGGGCTATACTTGCATCGCATTCGTCGTAGACGCTATTCTGTCCTTCCTCGAATTGGTGGAAAGCGAGACGTATAAGAGAGTAGATATAGTCTTTTGCGGACGTATATATTTTCTGTGCCTCGCATATTTGGGACGCGTGTATCCCTTCAATCTCTTGCCCATTAAGTTCGATGGAGAGAGGTCTTTTAGGAGCTTGAAATGTCCAACCAGTCCCCAAAGTCAGGGATAAAGCACCAATATGGGGAAACTCCTGCCGTCGAAGCTGTATCGCAATGTCTGCCAATTGCTCGTAGATATGGGCCTTTTGTTCTAACGTGATTGACTGAATCCCGATATCAGAGCGTCCTGCCGTGTATATACTCAATAATTAGGAAGGCTAGTCCAATAGGACTATCATTTCGGTACGAGTGCGCGTAGATCTGTGGGATAGGGATTTTGGTCTTCTTTGCGATATATCTATTAGTGTTAAACGCTTGTTCTCGTTGACGATAATTAGCACCTACCGCATTGTAGCAATTTCTTGTCCCAACTTTTCATCTTCGAAAGCCAGGCATGGTGATATAGGGATGCGTACAACCCATCGATCTCCATTTCTTCCATTGCTTGAAGGCGGAAAGGCGACTTAAAAGCAAATGTTGTAGCTTCCGTGAGAGGGCTCCTTGAAAATGCTACAAGGGTCGCCGTCATGGTACGAGGATGCCAGCTGGCAAACAGTTTGTTAGTCAATTGACTTGATAAATCGTCCGCGGATTTGGTGGTAAGAGGAGTCGACGAAGAAAGATGTAGTTCCGGCGCCTCGTCATGTGACAGGCGAGGCGCTATCCATCAGCCTGACGTCAAGAATATAGCCTCGTTACGAGTTAAGCTCCAGTTGTCCTTACACAGCAGACCCCATCTTGCATCCATTCGCACCCCAAACGCGTTCAAATCGATCTGCGAATGCCAGGATGGGCAGCCTGGTGGGATTCTTGTTCATCTACCTGCTTGGTGGTTGTACATTCATTCCTCTTCTGCTCATCTTGATCCTACTCCACGCGCACCTCACATTTCCAACACACGACGATACAGCATATCAAGAGCCCGCGGCGGACTCGATTATACAGCCAGGAGATGATATCGATGCAATCAGACGGGCACAGAAGGCTCTCGGAGAGGGAAGAACTACAGAAAACAATGCGTTCTCCGGCTACTTGACGGTTTCAAGAGAGTACACCCCCAATGGCGCCAACGGGAAACCACCAGAGAGAAGCACGCCGGTGGGCTCTACCGCAGTTTCTGCTCCCAGTCCAAGTGTATACCAGAGCATGTATAGGAGCATCTTCGATAGAAAACCCAGCAATAGCCCGCTTGACAGTAAAGGCGCCGGGAGGCCACAGAGAAGAGGCACCAACGTATTTTACGTGGTTCTCAGGTAAGTATAGGCTTATCTGGTAATCAGAGCTCGTTCGGAGAAATTCTAACGCGGTCAAAAGGCATGGCCACCTTATGCTTTTCGACGATGACGAGCAGCTGGAGGTTCGACACGTGATTTCCCTCGAACACCACGAAGTGAGCTTATATGGAGCGGAGGAGGTAATACCCGAGGGAGAATTGTTTATCAAGAGAAATTCTATACGCCTTTCGAGGAGGACAGGCCTTGGAGAAATTGCCCCAGATGGGAGGGCTTCGAAACCCTTCTTCCTCTTCTCCGAGAATTGCTCAGAGAAAGAGGACTTCTATTTCACCCTCCTGCGGAATCAAGAGAGGGACCCTCAGCGAAAATACAATCCTCCGATCCCCTTGCCATACAATATAAAAGATATCATAAAATTGGTACAGAATCTACATTCTTCGGAGGAACATTTGCAGACCAGATGGATTAATGCGTTGATTGGAAGAATCTTCTTGGCGGTCTACAAAACTCCAGATGTTGAAAACTTCCTTAGATCCAAGATCACGAAAAAGATTTCCAGAGTAAAGGTGCCGTCGTTCCTATCGAAAGTCCGTGTTCGAAATATAGACATGGGTGAAGCTGCACCTGTAATAACCAACCCTCGACTGAAAGATTTGACTGTCGATGGAGAAATGGTAGCCGAGGCGGACGTTCGATATTCGGGGAACTTTCGAATTGAAGTGGCGGCCACAGCACGTATTGACCTAGGGACAAGATTCAAGGCCAGAGAGGTCAATCTCCTTCTAGCGGTAGTCGTGAAGAGAGTCGACGGCCATGCGATGATTCGAATCAAGCCGCCACCGTCCAATCGGATCTGGTTGACTTTCCAGGGCATGCCAAAAATCGACTTGTCGATTGAGCCAATTGTCAGTGCTAGGCAAATAACATATACTTTAATCCTACGGCAAATCGAGAATCGAATCAAAGAGGTTGTTGCAGAAAGTTTGGTATATCCGAATTGGGACGATTTTCCATTCTCCCGTACAGAAGGCAAACCTTGGAGAGGGGCAATCTGGGTTGACGAAACGGCTCTAGATCGTCCTCAAGATCCGGAGGCTGCAGCTGCCCAGGAAGGCGACGTGGAAGAAGTTGAGCATCTAGAGACTGAGGGTGAAGAAGCAATTCTCTCTCTCCCGCAAATGGAGAAGAGCATGAGTAGCCCCCTTATCGATGCATCACCAAATACGGCCTATGCACGCAAGGGTGCAAAATCTACCCTGAATTTTGCCAACTCTAAGGTATCAGGCACATCTACAGGAATTGAAACACGTTCCTCAGCACCAGAAAAACCAAGAGCACTTCGATCGGGTTCATTCGCAACAGCCTCACCACCCATCGTTGGTACTGATGTTGTTAATGCTGATGCACTTTTGAGTTCCACACCACCGGAACACGGCCATGCTATGGCTGCAATATCGGCTCTCTCGCAGACCAATTCTCCCCTCGAAACTCCTATTGGGTCACCGTCACGGTCTTCAAGAGTAGACAAGACTGGCAGTCTATCTTCCACATCCTCACGAGAATCACAGCAGAGCGAGAAGGAATCCCAAAATGATTTGACCCCACAACCATCTCTTAGCCTGTCAGATAGCAACACTCACATAGATTCAACTTCATTTCCTCCTAGTCCAGCCAGCATTGGCAATATATCACTCAGATCTGACGCTGCATCAACGAGGTCCTTTGGATCATTTGGACGTGACCCTAGACGAGAAAATTCAAATTCCTCGTCTAAATCGTCACAGACCGAGACTAAAAGAATCTCTCTGGCAGCTGTGAGCAATGTTGCCGCTACGGCTAAGAAATGGGGCTGGAATGCGATGAGGCAAGGCGATCAGAAAGAGGCACCATCCCGACCTCTCGTCATGGGCCGTGGTCAACCTCTTCCCCCTCCAGGAGTTCCACTCCCACTTCCTGACAAGAGAACTAAGACAGCACCGATCCCTGTACCAAGGCGCAAGCCTGTACCTCCTCCTGAATTACCACAGAAAGCAAAGGACTCGGGTGATGATTCGAATGCGCTCACAAGTCAACATCATACCTTGCCACCACCCCCTTTACCAAAGCGTCGTAACCAAGAAGAGATGCAAGGTAACAATCAATCTGGAGATGACGGTGTTTTTGTTATTGCGGCCCCAGCCGGTGATTCCGAACCAACTACTCCTATGAGTGATCATGCACCAGCTTATATGCCACCATGGGTTGAGGATCTAGAGGATTCTGAAGAACAATTCGAAGCACCAGTCCTTGATTCTACCGATTCCGTTGCCCCTCCACTCCCAAGGAGGCGGCCGACTAACCGTACAATACCTAATAGTCCTGAGGAGGATGGCAATAACTTGCCCTCTTGGATGGCTGCTCAAGAGGAAGAAGCTAGGGCTAAGAGTACATTTGTAGATGAGGATTCTGGTGTGTGAGAAGAATGATGGGGATGTTTCGGAAGACATCATGGAAGTGAAGGGGTAAGGAATAGTAGAACATTGAAGACACGAATATTTGTATAGATAACTGGAGTTGGAAGGGATAAATTGGCTCACAGGGAAATCTCTTGTGCTTTGCAAATCGGGATACAGGCATGTCAGGAGTTTATTAAGGCATATACCGGGGCGTGCAGATGACTCCAAGCGATCACGAGACAATAGAATATAATATACAGTATCACGGCAAGAATACAGGGGGCTTAGCGTGCCAAAATCAGTCAATACTAGTGCTGCTTTCTATAAATCGCTCTTCTGAAAAACAACATAATCATTATTTAGAGTGTCCCCCCTGGTTGTTCATTACCCAGGCTACCATTTCTGGCATAGATTCCACCAAAGTCTGTAAGAAAATCGTGAATTATTATGCAACAGGCTAGACGTACACCAATCATACCTAACATCAATCCAAAGGCAGGACAAATCCAAGACTAAGTAGTTTGAAACATAGAAAAAGTCCTATGATCCGAAGATACAATCAATTACTTATCAAACTTTGGACTCGTCGAGGAGAAAAGGCAGAGCATGATAGGAGACGTAAGCCCTTGACTTTTCTTCGAATTTTTGTCTAGTTCAAAGCTTTTGCTTAATTGGGACACGCAAGAAACAAGCAAAAGTAAGGGCGAAGGTGAAAATTGCCTAAATCTCCGTCAGTTGAGCCATACTCTGCGCGTGCTTTCAGATGTACGTACTCCCACCATAACAAATGGCAATACCATCCATGATTCTGACAGCTCCAGAGCGCGAGCCCATACGCTTTGAAGGATTGGGGCAGCTATGAGGTATCCGTTATTTTCCATGACTTGAATAACACCATAGAATTGCGCTCGTACGTGTTGCTCCGGCAGCCAAGTAGCGAACGACAGCAAGGATACTCGGAGACCAAACCCTGCGCCAAAGACCACAACAGCTAACAGACTAGCATCAGCAAACCCGAGTCGTCACAATTTGATAAGAGCCAATTGTTCTGAATGACGGACCTGGTATGATAAAAATTGCCTTTGGGGCACAACTAAGGAGTAGAGCCCCAACTACGAGAAGGAGCAGACTTCCTCGGACAACTGCAAGATCAATCACTTCTTGTGGGATCCTGAAGCGAGTTTCGATCCAATGAGTTACCCGGGGGGGTACCAGGAGATACAAGATTATATTGATAATCGCGATCTCGGATATGAAGACTGTTGATTGTGAGAGCTTCCATTGGAAACGAGACGACATGTATTGCAGCAAAACATGAGTAGTCGTAGGACGGAATGCCGGCGCGATGAAGATGACCAAGATAGATGTAATAAAGCATGTAGTATAACGGGCTCCTACTCTTAAAGTAAACTTTTCCGGCATATGGCAGGAGGAACATGGGAATGATTGGAATGTAATGCATACCTTTGTTTCTCAAGCACACAATCAGAGGCCATTAGATAGATCAAAGATGCTGGCATGAAGTCTCCACCACCGATGAACCAAAAAATGGGTGCTAGCCATACTAGCTTTATTGGGAAAACTGTAGGATATGATGCTTGGATGAGTGAGCAAATCAAATTCGTAGCGGGTTAATACATCAACTCACCGATTATCACTGTCCAGACACAAGCAAGTATCAGGCCACATAGACCGGCGGCAACCACAATCTTCTTCCCATAATGGTCTGCAATTCTGCCATAGGCGACAGCAACTAGGAATACTTGAAGTCCTTGAGGTCAGCAATGCTACAACTGAGTATGGACTCTCGAAGAACAGACCTGGAATCGCAGCGAATGCTCCTTCCCAGGCTCTGATGACAGCAAGTCCATGTTGTACAAAAACTATTTTGCAAAGAAGTTCATCGATCTTTCCGCCAGGACCAATAAGGCTGGGATCATTCGCAGCATAGTAGGTGTAGCAAATGCTTCGCTCGTAGAGGAGTAAATAAGGCCCTATGGGAAGAAAGCCTTGCATCTGATGGAAGAAGTATACTATCATGCAAAGGATGATATCTTTTTACAAGAGGCTCGGTAATCGTTCTTGCGAGCCACTATCTAGGAGGGCTGTTGACTCATCACTTCCATCAAGAACATCATGGTCAGCCATGATGAGGCTGTGCGCGTAAGAACTACTAAGCTTGGAGATCAATCGAACAAAACAAGCATTAACCGCCTGTAAAGTGAATCTCAGATGTCACGGGGCTGTATACAGCAGTCCCCACCTAAATCTGGGACGGGACTGCGTACAGTCCAGTCCCGAAATTACAGGACTGGACCGTTAAATAGTCCCCACCAGAATTTAGGACTAGACTGTACGCAGTCCAGTCTCAAGTCTCTAATACCGGACTGTACAACAGTCCCCACCAAATTTTAGGACGGGGCTGCGTACAGTCCGGTCCTATGTGACGATCGGATCACGTGATCGTCATGTGACATGTCATGTGATTATGTCAGTCTCGCTACAGCGTTACATAGAACGCAGATCAGGATCAGAGGCGTTTCGGATCCTAATCTTACTTGTATATAGCTTGGCTCCCTTTCTCTCCTTCTTTCTTCTTTCTCCATATTCTGATTTCCTTCGTATTAGACCTATGAAATGGAGCCTTTCAGCCTACGATACCGTACTCCCATATACCTCTACGGAGCCCGTGATCTTTTGTGTCGTTACACCGTACTCCCATATACCCCTACGTAGCGTGATCCACGTTCGTGTCGTTACATCTACTAGTTATAATCCTTTTATATATATAAACTAGTCAATCTTCTTATATTCTATATTTTATATTTCTTAACTAGCTACTAACTGGTTAATAACCGGGCGGGACCCACCTGCTATTCTTTTGCCTCGTACTTCAGGCAGATCTGCCAAGGGAAAAAAAACGGCCCCGAGCACTATGCACCGCTTTACCCCCCCAGTCCCTCTGCTAAGTTAGGTTCCCGATTTCTTTGGCTTTCCTCAGCAACAATAATTTATTATGATTAATCGAGATTGACCTCGAATATCTGTGCCACCTATGACTTCTATTATTCCTGCGGCGAGCCTGTGCGACTGGACCGGTCTTGCCCGCTGCTGTACGACAAGGGAATTGCCGCAAGGCTGCCGCCCAGCTAAGTGCGCCAGCCTCAACCCGACATGAAGTCTTCACCCTTTGCATCTATGCCAACTTGACGGCCCAAGTACTACCCGAGAGCAAAAGTAACGTCGAATTAACAAGATTACATGTTTGACTGTATCTGTGAGCTTTACTCAAGACTAACTTGCTACTAATGGCATGTTCTGGTCTGCGCAATTCGTTTCAGGAATCTTATTGGACAGACTTCGCACTCGTTTACCCCCTGTAAGGTGTGCTACCAGACTCGCTGTATAGACAATGGGCTGCTAAAGTGGCGTGTAGCTAATGCAGGTAGATTTCTGAGGAGAAGATTACAGGTCAACTGCCTTTCAATCCATAATTTACACCATCACTCTTTGGAGCATGCAAGCCTGATTCTGCACTGCCTGCTTGTCACCCCCACGTCTCTCTCTCTCTCGAGCCTCACTTTTTCGGTCTTGTGTCCTGCAATCTGCGAAGTATTGTAGTAAAACACAAAATCAATTTTTGTCTCTCCTTATATACTTTCATATATGCTAATAGCGCTTCAATAGACAATCTTTGCTAGTAATCCTGAATAGCCTGGGAATAAAATACTCATCATGGCACAGCCAGTGCTAACAGCAGTTCTTCCATATCTCCTGAAAGATCCGCGATACCTCTACGAAAAACCGTACCGCTTGATTAACGTTCCAGCCACTACTGATGTTCCCAGCACAAATCTCGAATATGTTAGCTGCTCAGTGCCGGTCACGGATATGCGTCATTCACGCTCAAGCTTTACACTCAATGCTAATGGGTTTCAATTATTCCAATGGCCTCACAGCATCTCCATGGACGCAGATTACACCGAGATTGAGGAATACTATAGACAGATGGCAGACAATATTCAGATGGAATTAGCAGCACAGAAGGTCGTTGTCTACGAATTCAGAGTTAGTAAATATCTGGGGTTTTGCGCACCCTATTCATCAATTTGTCGACGATACTCGGTCCTGATCTTTTCTAAACAAGCAGTTTCGATCCAGCACCCTATCTACAGGACATTTCATTGTCGATTCAGACACCACTGAGAGTCTCTCTGCGGCTGAACAATTTCCTGGGAACCCCGCGGAGGTAATCCATGCAGGTATGATTCTCTACTAGTGTCCGTCGTCAGGACTCTTGAAACTGCAGCGCTGACACTGAGTCATGTTCTAGATCACAGCCAGAATGACGGCTTGCGCAGAACTCGTCTACATCTGACGAAACAAGAAGCAGAAATGTATCTGTCAGACGATTACCACATTCGATGTATCAAGTGAGGCCTCTGAACATCCTTTGTCTTCCCAAAGTCATAGCCTTCTCCAATCAAGAGCATTATATTGACTCGCGACCGAAAGCGTATGGCGAAGTTTTAACACTACCTCGTACGATATGCCGTTAGCATTCTGCAGCCCCGATACCGTTCAAGAGGGAGATATTCAAGCGATCGACAAAGTTACCCTGGATGAGTGCAGTGAGTCGTACTACCTCTACTACAACAAAGCCCATCGATGGTACTGGGCAAGCAACACGTTACCAAACGAAGCTCTTGCATTTACCACCTGGGACTCCAGACCTTCGCAAGATGCGACTAAGTGTAAGGTTATTAGGGCGAGGTTGCTGGAAGCCTTTTATTGACCTTGTTGCAGGCGCCTTTCACACGGCGTTTCCCAATCCGATTGAGGGCACCCATTCGCCCAGAACAAGCCTTGAGGTGCGCCTCGTCGTCATTAGTAAGACTTGAAGAGAAAGGTTTCGATTTAAATGGCTAGTTTTTTTTTGAGCTCACAGATGATTCCCTATTCCAGACTGAGGGCTAATTCATGGGCTGGGCTGTACTGTCACTGAGCGTTGCAATACTAGTTCCATGACCAAAAATATCACAAGGTGTGGTAGACTTATGAAGCATTGTGTCTTCCTTGTATGAATTGATACTATTTCGCAAAAGTCTTGCTTGAAAGCACCGTACTTAGATGGCCTCTTATCGTTCGACTATTCTGATCAGAAGATCGAAAGCCTCCCAGTAGTCTCCGTCAGCCTTCGCGGTGATGGTCCCGGCCAACTCAATTGCCTTTCGCTGTGTCTCACTTGCCAAGGCCTCATTTCCGGGTAGCGCAGATTGTGCTCGGGATAGTGCGTACAGGTTCCGCGCACGATAGCCCCGGGGCGTCAACTGGATGCCGTCAATCGCAACAGCTCTCTCCAAGAACTCGCTGTGTACAATCAGCCAAAGAGGTCCCATCAAATCAATTATGGTAAAGGGGAACTCGCATGCTTTCTGGAATCCGTCTTTGGTCTAATCTTACACGGCCGGCGATGTAATTGTACATCCCGTCCAGTTGTATGTTGCGACCTCGACCAAATTTCTCGATAGCTTCATCTGCTGCCATCAAGTGTTCGTCCGCCAGTGCAATATTTTCAGACCGAACCCCTAGAGAGCTGAATGCGAAATGTATACTGGCCAGATAGTCAACTTCCTATTCCAGGAGTTTCTTGAAGAACGAGCTATTGAACTTACAGTGCCTGCCAGTAAAGGCTCCCCATTTCACGTGATTGTGCCAAAATTCGATTTAGTCTTTCTCCAGCGTCTTGGAAGTTACCGCTGCAGTAAGAATTCCGAGCAAAATTGGCGTTGATCAATATGCCCTTCGCTATTCCATACCTTGCAGGATCGCTATTGAATATATCCTCTGCTCGTCCAAGGTAGTTGGCCCCACGAATGTAATCTCCCGCACTGCCAAATGCAATGCCATAGTCGCTGTTGTATTGAACAACTCTTTCGTCCTCTGGAGGCAGGTGTTCAAGGGCGATTCTCAGTGCGTCGTTTGCTTTTTGCAAGCCGTTGCGGAATTCACCATTCCAGAGATCCTGGTCACTGCCACGAGCAAGTATGTAGGCATGGATTAGTGGTGCCTCGCTTTTCGAATCCCATTTTTCCCATGCAAGATACGCAGTTTCCAGAACAGCATCTCTGTTACCAGCACTGTCATTTGTAGCCAGATACCTATAAGAACAGTCAGCTTTGATGTCCTTCATCCAGTGACGTTGCTGTCACAAGGGGGCATAATACGAAAGGATTATTATTGCAAAACTCAACTTACCACAGAGCATCGCATATAAGATTCAGCAAATTAAGGGATGGTTTCAGGACCTCCTGTTCCTTCTGGGAGTCGCGAAACTGTTGCAACACAACGAGTACTTGCGGCAAGTAGCGCTCGGCTTGCTTCCAAGTACGTTCATCTACCAGACTTTCTCCCCGTGAAGGAAATTGAGCCAAGAGGAGTAATACTGCAGCATCGAAAGCATCTTGACGATCGTCGGCTGCCATCTGGAAGAGAAATTCGGATTGCACAAGCCTGTGAATGGAGAAAGTATTGGTATCTGGATATATTTTGAGCAATGCAAGGCTTGCTAAAGTTTCGAAAACGTCTCCCCGACTGTGCAGGTTATGTAAGCCAATGTACTTCCAATCCAAGTCGGGCATTACCTACGCATAATCGTCCTCACAGAAAGTCAAGACTGGGGGCAGATCAGATGTCGAAGAAAGCTCGAAAAGTTCTTGCGGTATGGAGTCTGGCATCAGGAAAGAAAGAATACTAAGGCCATCCTTTGCGTGGGTTTCAAGGCCTTTGAAGGAGAGCTCCCATACTGTATCAATTGCGTGTTCGTAACCAGGGTATTTCCACCCACTTTTTCTTTCGCGATGCATCTTCTTCGGGTACTTCTCATACATGCTGATGAACTTTTCAAGAGAGTAACCTTTCGCAGCGATGAGAGCAGCCATCTGGCTGATTGCGAGGGCATGCCCGGAGAGTTGCTTAGATATTTGACGGGCTTTTTCGAACTCTGGGCTGTTCGCGGGAATCTTCCGACCTGGGAGATTATGAACCAGGAACTGGGCGCCACGATCTGGAGTGAATTCTTGCAACTCGATACTCCTGGCAACGGGCTGCCCCGTCAGACCAAGCTTCCTCGTCGTGATCAGAATGCGGCCATGATTTGAAACAGGCCAGTAGGTCTCGAATACCAAGGGCGTTTCGACATTGTCGTATATGAGCAGCCATTTTGCATCTATTTAGTGTATTAATTAGCGCATGTTTCTCCCGAATTGCTCGTATTAAATGTTATGCCAAAGGTTTTGACAAAGGAGGTCATGCTGACATACCCGTCGTCTTCAACCACTCCATAACCAGTATGGCATTTTGATTGTGGGAAAACGGCTCTGCGTTCGGTAGTTTGAGTGCCTTTGTTGCAGCATTGCTCAAGGCTTGCTGGATGGCGATTTGACTCTCGGCAGGCACCCACAGTACGACATCGAGGTGGCTTTGTTCCTTCCAGGCATACTCCAGCGCTATCTGGCTCTTGCCAACACCACCAAGACCATACAGCGCTAAAGATGACATACCCGACAGTGCTGGCGTCGAAGCGAAGTGGTCATCAATTTGCTTGAGAATGTCTTCCCGACCGAAGAAGCGCAAGTTGCGAGGAACGGGAATTGTGTGGCAAGATAAAACAGCTGACTTCGATTGATCTCTTAGAGCCAGAGCACTGTAATATTGTGACAAATCGATCATCTGCGACTGTCTACCAGTGATCAGAGTCATGTCCTGAATGTGGCGGATCAGCTCATCAACATGTTCCTCGGTATGCTTGAAAGTCTTCGCAAACTCCGTGGCCAGCTTTTCCGTCGTGACAGGATCGTCGTCTGGTTTTCATTAGCTAGTCTACACAGAATTTGTGCTCAGCACGTTACCCATAATTTCCTGAGTGCGAAATATCATGATAATATTGAACCATAACATGAAGATTTCCCTGTTGATCTCAACTACCTGGGCCTTGAATTTATTGAATTCGGAGACTGTTCCAAGTATTTCGTTCAACTTTTCCAATTTGTAACTCATTGCTCTCAGCATTCGATTGATGCGCTCAGCAGTGCCTTTGGACTCCAGAGACAGCTATTGAATGTCAGGACTCAGATTCAAGTCGAGAAGGGAGAGTTTTGAAGAAGCTCACTTTAACAACAAGGAAGAGAAGGCCCCACAGCATTGAGACGTCTACAGAGTGAGCCATCATAGAAACGAAGAATTTTGCAAATGTTTCGTAGTGCTCCACGGCGGGAAATAGCATTGAGATTATTTCTTTCGATTTCTCATCCGGATGTTCAAGCCGAAGCTGTCGGAGCGCTGATCTGAAGTCTTCCGCGCTCTTCACTTTCAAAGCTCGAAGGTGATCTTTCTTTTCAAGCGTTGACTCGCACTGGGCCAGCGCAGCTTCCCACGAATCTGCATAAAACCGATCGCTAAGTTGCAGATTTGAGTTCGAGGGACAAGACAGTGGGTGGAAGCGGGGACTGACTATGTCTCGCCAACGGCGCTATCTTTCTTGATGGAGCCAGTACTAGCTACGGCTGCAGCTGCAGCTACCGCAGACATTGTTACAATTTCTGCCATCGTCATCATCCTTTTTACAATTTAGGAAGCAAACCTCGACGCATGGTAGGTTAATATCGAGCTCGAGCTCGAATAAGGGACGCTGTGGAGCTGATGTATGCCAGAGGTAACGCAGGCCCCCGGCCACTCGGTGAGAAATCCCACGGTGTCGTTACACAGGAACAACTGGTCAGACGTTGTTCTTGCATCAATGCATGCAGCATTGTAGTTCACGCCGCGTTGTTCTTCCAAGGGCCGCCGCCCTTAATCTGGAACGTGTGTGCTCCACGGTGACAGGTGACAGGTGACAGGTGACAGGACCGCTTAGTCTAGGAAAGGCGCACTAGACAAGCTTGTACTCCCACATAAGCTAGGGGCCCCGAAACCATTCGCCAAGACTGGAAATCGACAAGGCTGTTGACCCCACATCTGGACGAGATATGTTAGGCATTAGCGGGCGCTTAGATACAATATGAAGCATATTCATTCATTAGTACAACTTTACGATCCCTATCCTACTATTCTACTACCTTGCCTATAAAAAGGAAAAGAAAACAATATGCAAGCCACTTGATGAACCAGACCTCAGAGCTTCCGACGATCATGCCATACGTCTCCCTCATTCCCAACTGGACCCAACTTGTGGCCGTTTTTGCCTGGGCTATCTGTTGTTAGCTATTGGTCCCGACCTGCATCGACGAGGCAGACGTACTCAATTTAACCACCGAGGCCATTTGGCCGAGGTTCAGGTCGAGGCTTCGGTTTAGGGGCTGCCTTTTCGAGAGGAATGCGGTACATGGAGTTGTCATGATCATTTTGGCGAAGATCATCCCAAGTTCGCTCTTGGTGTGCAAGAAGAAGTATCTTCCAGGGCTGACGCTTGGGAGCTGAGTTGACAGAAGGGTCCATCGTTGCAATTGTTGTAGATGAAGTTAGGCTTAGTTCGGAATGCTTGGTACATAGGAAGTAGAAAAACGTCGAGGGGAACACCGTGTATTAAATGCTTTATCTTGCCCCAAGAGAGCCGTAGATATCCCCCTGTTTCTCGTTTGGAAGCGGGATACCGATGCAGCCAGCCCGTCTGGTGACACCCTAGATAAGGTACTCAGGTGAAGTTGCGCGCAGCGAATCAGGCTGAAGTGACGTGCGGGAAAGCGCCAGGTCATGAAAAGTCGAGAGCATCTCTCCAGGATCGATGCGGCAACCCCTCAGCGACGTAGAGCCTCATCATGTGCCTGGGCTCAGGGTCTCCCGTGTCCCACTCCTCATTTGCGGCTCTTGCTTCACAGTGAGTGCTTTTCATGTACTGCTCAACCCAGCCTTATCAAAAGACCGGAGATTCCACTCTCAGCATGAATACAATCAAGGCACCAATTGCATATATCGCAGACCTACCAAGATACAACGAGGAGACTCCTTACTACTTGTTGGCTGTCGCGCCAACCCCGGAGGTACCCTCAACAAATATTGAACTCGTCGATAAAGACGTTACCATCAAGGATATGCGAGTCAGCAGCAAACCTCTGACTTTGGAAGCCAACGGTTTCCAGCTTTTCGACTGGCCATATTCACATGTAGATATTGAAAGCGATTTCGATGAAGTCGAAAGTTACTGCAAAGATATGGCCAACCTGGTTGCGAAAGAGCTGCGAGCCGAGAGAGTTTTTGTTTTCGACTTTGGCGTAAGAAAGCTGCAATTGGCTCAGACTCCGTTGACCAGGATATAGTTTCGATCACAAAACGCAAAAACAACAATAACATCAGCAGCCTCTGGTGTCGAGCCTGTGGTCCCAATCGAAATGCAGACTCTTGGAGAGGCAGCTCAGACATTTCGAGCTGAACCCGTTCACACAGCTCATCTGGGTACAATTTCTGCTCTATCTCTTGGGGCACCGGATGATGTTGATTGCTGACAAGAGCCCATAGACCAGACACAAGATGGAGGATTGCGTCGTCTTGGCCTGCATCTGACCAAGGAAGAACTCTCGGAGTATCTGTCCCGCAAAACTCGAATCAGGATTGTCAAGTCAGTACTTGATGAACACGCTTAACTATTACTTGGACTAATGATACATTACCCAGTGTTTGGAGAAGCTTGAATCACACAGCTCAGGATGTACCATTGGCATTCTGTAATCCAAGCAGTATCTCAAAGGAAGATCCCATAGCCATTGAGATCGTCGAGCCGGATAGGTTGGCACAGAATTATTATCTTCGTCACAACGACCAGCATGAGTGGTTCTGGGCCAGCGATATGTTACAGTCCGAGGTTCTTGTGTTTGCTACTTGGGACTCCCGACAAACAGAGCGCGCAACTAACTGCAAGCCTAACCTCTTCCAATATATGTAGTTCTTCTAATATGTGTACAGGTGCGTATCATACCGCATTTCGCCATCCAAGCAAAGAAAGAATGCCAAGAGTGAGCCTGGAAATCCGATTGATAGTCATAGGGGCTCCAAGCTAGGGGGAAGGAGAGTGTGAGATACATTGGGAATGGTTCATGACCTCTCAGCGAGTCAATCCGTACTGGAAGATATATGCTGCGGCTCACTTGGCAAGTGTAGCTATCGCAACAACGGTTTGTATGAGACTAAGCATAATTGAAATTCCTCCAACGACGACAACAGTCAAGAAGAAGTTGAAAGTTTCTCGAGAGTCTCTTCGATCAAAAACGATGGAACGCCAGGCGGTTGGTTTCTGATTGGCGTTGTAGTGGTGAATTTGCAGTAGTCTCTCGCCCAGATGAGGGAAGTCAATGTGAGGGTCAAAGACTTCCTTTTCAGACTCTGTGGTAAGGTCGCGGATCATTGGCGTTCGTTTCCGCCCACATAGAGCTTCCAGAACTGGATCTTGTCTCGATTTGTAACGGGCGTGGGAGCTTTGTCTAGAGCGGAAAAGCCTTCGTGACCGCTTTTCCTGACCAAATAGCACTCTATATGATATCAAAACCTCCCGTAGGTACGACTGTATAGCGCCCGGCAAGTCACGCTCGCAGCTTTTCGAAGGGTGACCACAGGTATGGGCGTTTAGAATTCTGATCTGGATTAGCTAGTATCCTTATGTGAATACGAACTTTTACATACGGATCCAGTATCTTGACATTAGGTGCACATGTGATTGCATGAAGGCAATAGGCGGGAAAGCGAAAGACTTTCAGCTCCCGTCGATCAGGATCAAAATGACAATGATCCGCGAGATTATTGACCCAGAGGATGGAAACATCGCCGATTCGATGCAACGATGCGTAGCACAAGACTGATAACTTCATGAACGTTGCGGATGGCGTTTTAACTTTGCTTGGGGACGGTACTGCTGGGCAATGAATAGGAAGCAAACCCTTTTTGCGAAGCATAGATGCGACCGGTCGATGGACATCTGAAATCTGCAGCATTGAATCCTCCGGGACGAAGGTCATACTCAACCAGCCGAGGCATGCAAATACAAGGTAATGCTCTCCGTGTAGTACTTGATCATCCAAAATTGGTGGCAGCGTGCTGGCCTGTGTGGATTGCGCCTTGCCCACGAGTGTTTGTGTGATGTCGTGTAAGCTGGTTCGTGTGTCAAGACTTGGTAAGACCTCCACGACCATTGCCAGCACTTCGAACAAATACATCGGCCGCAATTCGTAGGGCACTGGCTCGAGCAGTTTTGCAGAAAGAATGGGCACTGAGTCCGACAAACATCTCGAAATCTGATGCTCCAGGAAATCCGAGTACACGGATAGCCCTTCTGTGACGATTTGATCCGTTCTAGAAGTGCCCCGAATTATAGCAAGGAATTTCTCACGGGCATCAGAATTGGTTGAATTCATCGCGGCGGCTTTGCATTAACGTGATCATAACATGACAGCTTCGATCGCATGGTGGGAAGGGGCCGGGAAGCAAACAGCCCTCCAGAAGTTGTTATAAAAACGACATAGCGACTCATTTCGGAACTGCTCAGTGCGTTGTCTCTCGACGGCTGATATTTTGCGAAGACCGTGGCTGGGCCGGTAAGATGATCGACAGAACCGCCCAGAGCCACACCCGTTCTCGCGGAATGTAGCTGTAAAAGCAGCGAGAGTGGACCCGGCCCGTTCCATTTCAGCCGCAACTTTTGGGGTACTTGCTACTGCCCCAATTGCGATGGTCATAGCTGAGAGCCTCTCTTCTGCTGAGTACGCCGTAGTTGTTTTCATTGTTTCGCCCGAGACGTTTGATCGCTTCTTACATTTTGTAAACGATCTACCATGGGTCCGATCACAATCCGGACAGCTACCACAGCTGATGTCGATGCCATTGTGAGGATAGCTGTTGATGTGATACCCCAGGAGCCGCAAGTTCTCTACCAATACCCCCACACAGATCAATTTCCAGAAGACTGCTATCGATGCACGACTGAAGAAATTAAAGGCTTCCTCGCCAACAGCAATCCGGACTCTGATATGCGAGTGATGGTCGCCGAAGTTGAAGATGAGCATGCTGCGTCTGGGAAGACGGTCATTGCGCACACTGTGTGGGACATTAAGGCTGTTGGACACAGTGCAACCTCTGTGTCAAATCTTTCATCAATGGCTTCCAGCGGTATGAATCTCCGAGCAGAAAACTAGACCTTAGCTGACGATTGTTTTCACAGGTGAACTGAGCAAGTTCGACTGCTCCAAGCGTCGAGATGCTGATTGGGATAGGATTCACTACTACGGCAAGATCATCAATCCTATTGTCTGGAAGTACCTCGAGCCAACGAACCGCACAAGCCTGCCTCGATCGTACATTCATCTCATTCGAGTAGCTACTTCTCCCAAATGGCAACGCCATGGTGCTGGCACCTTGCTCTGCAACTGGGGAATCAAGCTGGCTCAGGAACACCAGCTCCAAATTGGCTTGTTGGCAACTCCTTCAGGCCAAACACTGTATACGATGTTGGGCTGGAAGAAGCTAACCGTAGCCTACGTCCGCATGCCGGAAGAAAAGGAGAGTGTTAGCATGACAGTTATGAAGTGGTACCCCAAAGCAGACAGCACGCTATCTCGAGTCTTGGAAAATGTTCAAAGACTGGGAGAAGCCATGTCGTGTACGCTTTGCAGAAATTAGAGTATTACTCTTAGTACTATTAGCAGAGTATTAGCAGATATAGCTTATCTAGTAGCACTAGTAGCACGCCACTAGCAATATTAGTAATCTTAGCAATTTGAAAATCTTTATAGCAGGCTCCGGATTTGCAGATGTACTAGAGATAGCCTACTATAATATCTTACCTTTAAACCTATAGGTTATTAGAAGAGATTTATTAATAATTTAGACCTCTAAGATAGCAGTAACTAGAAAGTTTAAATAGCTATATGTGACAGGTTGATACCTATGTAAGGTCTTGGTGCTATAGGCACCTGTGATGACTAATCCTCGTCTCTGGCATTTTGGCACGTGACACTCCCCTGCTCTAACCCTCATCTCGGTATCGCATAGAGTAACCGTAATCTGTTAGTAAGGTGGAAATGAGGCTCCACCTACTTGTATATATAATCCCTAGGAGAGTTGACAAAGGTCTTCTCTTCTTTCCTTAGTTTATTCTTAACCTGAATTGAGGCAGACTACGCTTTTGAATAAGAACTGTACGAACCCGTGACACTATACTTCTAGAGACTTTATAGATAGCTAGTAGAGTTAGAGTCTAATCTAATTATTTTATTAATAAAAACTATTATTATAATAATATTAAATAGAATATTAGAGATTCTTAATAACTCTCTTTATATAAAGGATACTATAGATAAGAGTTAAGTTAAGCCTAAAAGTGTAACGACGCGAAACGTCACGTGCATGAAAAGAGGCATATGAGAGTGCGTTTCCATGACTAAACTAGTAACTATCCCATAGGTCTGGTACGAAGGATAATAAGAATATAGAGAGAGAGAAGTAAAGGAAGAAAGAGAGCGTGTAGCTAATATACAAGGTAAGATTAGGATCCGCAATCCATACGACGCTGAAGCAAAATTGACTATAGTCACATGACCGTAGTCATATGATGATCACGTGACCCGATCGTCACAGTTATCGTAGCTTAAAAAAAGATTACTAAGGAGTAAGCTTAAAACTAACAACTTTTAGACTTATAGCTTTTAAAAGAGTCTAAACCTTAATCTCAAGGTCGAAAAAGTAATCCTCTAAACCGCGGGCGATTTGTATAAAAGAGAGTTAATCTATAGAGGATTCTACTAAGGGGGTTAATTCTGTAGCCGAAATCAAGGTCTCTAGAAGTGGAAGGCAATTGCGTACACTATAACACTTAGATTTATATAAATTATAGTATAAGTTACTTATATATATTTTAGCTTTTATATATTTTAATTTTCAAGTTAATTAGCCTGTTTGTTGTAGAGTTATTAGCTTTTTAATCCGACTGTCTAAAATATTGATGCGGCAAAAATCACGTGCAAGCTGTAGTAGCGTGCACGGTGCAGTGACTACTTCTAATTCTAATCTATAATCTTTTCCGTTTCTTTGGCCTCTTTATCTACCTTCTCAACTTGATCCACTGTAAGGTCTTCCAATTAACCCCGCAGTGTCAGCATTATTTCGGTAAAATACTATATAGAAGGCATGCAGTTACACGAAATAAATGATCGTGCTCCTTGGAATACTAGTTAGTGATATTACTGACCGTATCAGTATAGACAATCGAGATGTGATAGATTCCCGACTCTACTCTACAGACTTCGCTTTTATTTTTACTTAACTTGGCGTGCATATTTATTTGATATAATTGGTGCTAAGACGCTACATGAAAGCCGTAGGGTAGTTATCTGGCTCCATAATATCTGGCTGACAGTGGGTGAATCTCTCCAAGGAAAGGTTTCATGGTCTTTACTAGCTGGTCGGGCACATTTCCTGCAGGCTTTGGCGACGGCTAAGATTTATTACTCGAATTGAGAGTACATACTTCCCCTCTAGGGGTCATCAATTCGTTGCGCTTAATCAATTATTAATACATAGATACTTGAGGATTCCAAATTTTGCCTAGAAGGCCCTGATCGTTGCTGTGTCAATCTCTATAGACATTGAACTTAAGCAGAAACACCAGACCCATTTTGCTCTGCTCTACCATTCCATGTCACCCATATCTACAATAACTCCCGATAGTTCCTTTATTGCCGGTTCAACAACAGCTACTTCCATCTTCATGCGAGCTTTCTGTCGTGTTCTAGTATAGAAAACTGGGCAGTCCTTACTATCACATTTCACCTCATCCACAGGCGAGACTGCCGAACAGCTTCGACAAATATTTAAAAGGTCAAGATATCTCATCTCCACCGAATTCAGTTGTTTCTGCAACAAAAGTAATGAATTTGGTTTGTTTGACAAGCATTTTAAACAGATAGGGCCTTCGCGTTCCAACTTGTCCTTGCAGACCAAGCACAGAGAGGATTTCATGTAGGATTCCAAAGTCTTCTTGCTCAGTGGCAACTCTTTCGATTGGCCTGAGACCTGCGCATTTGTATCTACTCGGCGAATTCGACGCACCTTCGGCATCTCATCGTACCATTGTCGTACATTAGCCCCGACAAGATTAAAGATTCGCTCCAATGGGGGGATGAGATTCTTTGATATGTAGTATTCTGCATCCAATTCGCAGTGTTCATTTTCCAGGACCTCTTCCGGGGCCACACATCGATCTATCAGCCTCGCTCCAGGTGCTCCGGTGATAACAACATATGGAATCCGTTCACCATACTGAGGCTCAGCCCGGGCATCTTCCAGCATGCGTTTTGTACTTATAAGTGCTCCAGGAGGTGGTGGACCTTTATCGCTATAAGTCCCTAATTTGACCTCTCTAGCGAAGCAAAAGTCTTGAATAGAGACTGAGCCCCTCATGATCTTCTCACATTCCTTCTGAAAATAGTATTTAACCTGACTTAAATCAGAAGTACGAAAGAGAATCTTCAATGCCTTTTCCTCGATTTTTTGTTCCGCAGGTGTGCCATCTCGGCGTACTGTTTCGATACCTTTGGCATCAAAATCCGGCTCGGTCTGATTTCTAGTCTCATATTTGAACCCTACATATCGCTTCTTTGCCAACAACACGCAAGGCAAGTAGACTTTCTCGAATTTGAGTTTGATTGGCCGTGGGTTCATATCAGTAACCGCCTTTGCAATTTCTTCTCCAATATCAAATGCTTGGTCCTTGGTTCGACCTTTCAAATAGACAAATAAGCTGTCCGTGTCGCCATAAACAACTTCAGCTCCCCACCTCTCCACAGAATGGATTAATGCAATAGCTCTTTCCAGCGTCTCACGGGCAGTTTGCACAATGCTATCGGCTATTTCGGAGCATGGCATACGACCTGAAAAAGAAGCGGAAGTATATCCGTAAGTAACATTGGCGATAAGCTTGAGTGCCAACTGCCTGTTGTTTAGTAACCGCTGAATTGCCTTATCATCTTTATCGTCTTTCATGCCACTCTTAACCATGACCCTGGTTTCAAGAATTTCCCCCAACATCTTCGCCAGGAGAGATTTCCTTATATCAGGTTTGGTATACATCATCCCATTTGGTGAAATATTGATGTGATCTTTGAGAAGCTCAAGAAGCCTTTCCTGCCTCTTATACTCGGTAAAGCCCATCTTATTTATTCCGCGCCAATTGACAATTCGTCCAAGGAAAGTAGAATAACAATAGTTATAGGCAATCATAACACTGGGGTATAAGCTTTGAAAATCTAGAACCAATAACGGGCCATTATAAAAGGCGCTTTGAGGTTCCATCACTAGTGGCAGGCACTCTAATGCATTTTGGCCACCAACTTGTTTTCTACTTGGAGAGACAAGAAGAAAATCCTCTGCCTTCGCAATTCGGAACATAAGAGATTCAACCTTAAACTGCGAGCCACGAGAGAAGACTGAGAAGAAATCTACACCTAGTAGACGGGCCTGCTCGCTGGTTCTTGGAATCAACTCGTTCTGGTCCAGAATCTCTAAGTCAAGCTGCACGCGAGAGATATAATAATTTATGACCTTTGCCAGATCTCGAGGATTCTCGTTCGTGTACCACTTTGTTAGATCAAGCCAAGAGAAATGAGGTATTCGGCGGTGAAGAAGGTGGAAAGCAACATTCTCCATGGTGTACTGGAGAAGGTTAAGCTCGCCCCGCATGGCTCGCCAGATATTTATCATATGCCTACCCGTTACTCGGATTGTTGAGGTCTTGTTGAATCCCCATTTGTCATTCTCTTTCCCAAATCGTCCGTGAGACTGAGCTTTCATACGTGAAAATTCGTTACAAAGATTATAATCATACTTCAACCGTGCACGCTCGATCAAGTAGCCCCAAGAACTGCCATGAACTTCGTAACCGGTTAAGATGTCAGGATCATAAGTCCGGACAATTTCAACCATACGAATTATCAGATCAAGCTCCGACGGCTCCTCTTGAACCTCAGCTGCAGCCTGCCGAGTGATATTTCGTGCCATAGACCCATCCTCTGTCTGAACGACAATCCCAATATGTGTATTTTCCAAACCGCCATTATCTTCGACACCCTCTTCATCCGACTGCAAACACCAAAATAGACAGCTCACCGCATCCTCTTCTGGATTCGGAACAAAGGATCCCCTCGTGTTGACATGAATTTCTAAGCTCATGGTGCTCATGTATTGTGCTTCACGCTTTACAATTGCCTTTTGGTTTTGTGTGTACTTGAAGCCGTGTCTGTTCTTCTGCGTAGGACCATCGACCTGTGAAAGGTTGTTCTTCACTGGAGAAATGCTAGACTGCTGCAACTGGTCAATGTGCTTCGCACTGCCCAATCTTTCTGTCATCTGCATATGGTCCCACTCAACTACTTCATTGTATGTTGGTGGGGGCTCTGCAATAGCCCAGCTTCGAAGGCTACAGGCCTTCCGCCGGCGCATATAAATTTTATCTTCCTTAGATTTATCCACCATAGCTCCGGATTTCAATCCAAAACTCGCGTCAGAGGTGCCAGTAGGATCAAATTCGGGAAGGAAAGGAACTGTCAAGCTTTCAAGTTTGAACTCCTTTCCAGCCCATTCTCTAATCCGATCGGGGACGTCTGACTCGTTGCTATAAAAGGCATCTTGATATATAATAGATGGTAGATTGTAATCCTGCATCGTCGATATAACAGAGGTTTCAGTTGGTGGAGGGTTCGACAACATTAGAAAAATGCCCTCACTGGGCTTTCCAAATCTGCTCTTCATGTTCTTGATGATACCAGAGACAGGAGTACAAACCTGCGAAGCTTGTTTCGGGGAATAATTGGAAGATTGATCGAATGAAACATGCTTCATGTGGTTGTTAAAGCTAACCTGAGATTCATTCTTTTGGCTTAATCTCAGAATGGTTGTGGGGTCTTGCGGATCCTTGACGACTGGAAACGCAAGAGAAAGTATTTGGGACTCATCAGAGGACTTCAAAGGTTCTTGAGAAGACTTTTTATGCAACAAACTTGTTGTGCCACGGGAAATGCCATTGACAGTTGCTGGCTTCGTTCTGGCCGCGAAATTTCCTTCTGGAATATCTGTTTCCTTGGAAGGTAGTACTTGGCGTGAGGGTACACCATAGAGATCCTGAAAGTTTTCCCGTTCCAGGTGCAGAAAACTCGAAATATCATCCGTAGTATGATCTAATGATGCTTTTCGGCGTTTATGAGAATTATTTGCAAAATTTGATTGAGCGCCTAACCTCTTCAATACCGGCTTTGACTGATCTTGAAGTGTTGTGAATTCGGAATTTTCAGCTAGCAACCCTCGAGAAACTTTAATAGGAGAAATATCACCAGCATTCAAGACATTCCTGGTCTCACTACTTCGCTTGTTCGGGGCTTCAAAAGAATTTGCTGTTTCGAGGTTGAGATCTGGATCAACAAAGTCTAGGAAACTTAAAGTATCCTCATCTTGAGAAGGTGTTTTCCTATTCAAGCCATTCTCAAATTCATTTAAGCCCATCAAAGGCTTCTCTGAAGCTTGGTTGCCCGGCTTCCGTTGAGAAAGTTCGATCTCCCTCATGATATCCTCGTCAGAATCATAAGGGTAGGATTCCTGGTCATCGTCACTTGTAAATCGTAAAATGGTCTTCTCATCCACCTCTTTTTTTTCGATGTTATGTAGATCATACTTGACCTCTCCCACGGCCGTTTCTTCAGCCAGTCCAAGAGCATGGAACAGGTTCTCTGGGTAGAGGTCCTCGACTGCCTCAAGAGCTGTCCTTACCGACGACTCAGATGAAATAGGCTTCACGAAAGTCTTGAAGGATATATTTGGTTCATCACTCTTATTCTTCTCATCTTGGATCAGGGCCAGAACTTTCTCCCTATATTCTTCTTCGTGAATCCATCCACCAGGCTGTGAGTTTCTGGGATCAGCGGACATTGAGACCATTACTTCGGGTGGAAACGGACTGCTACCTGGAGCAGGATTGGACATCCGTGACTTTCGCCTCCGAGTCTCATCTCTCCAAAGGCCAGCCATACTATGGACCAGCTTTTCATCAGGAGGTAATGGATTGAGGCGCTCAATGAAATCATGGTGGAGGGCTCTTGGCTTGATGTCCTGTCTATTTAGGATATCCTGAACACAAATATCCACCTCGATAGAGCAATGGCTGACTCTCGGGAGTAGCGGATCGTCGGTCATAAACTCGGCAGGAATTGAACGGTCATGCCATAGATGAGATATGTTATCCACTTCATCATATAGCGGTACTGGACTTCGAAACATGACTCTTTTGCAATCAATATATCCACACCCATACAAATTGTAATCGGTCATCCACTGAAGAAGATATTGTAGATGAGCTTCGTAAGGCTGAAACACTTTTTTCATAACCACACCTTGGTGTAATAAGTCCGCCAGACGTGTCATGACCATAGGGTTAAGCATGTATATCTTTAGGTAATATCGATATCCAACGTGAAAGCCATAAAAGGGAATCCCCTTGACCAAAGTGATCCGAGCCACGAATTTGGCATTCCCATCATACATGTTCCGGCGGTAACTAACCGCGAGAGCATAGTCGATTGAGAGGTGGAAGCGATGAATATAAGCACCGACTGGGTTTCAGTTAGCTAGGCTTCACCAGTTGAGCTATCAATGGCGCACCATCCTCTGGTATAAGGCTGCCGGTATATTCGACATAAAGGTATGGAAAGGCCCCATGAATATGCGCGCACACTTTTTGACCCGTTTCCGTTGCCCCAAATACCCTAATTACCGGGACTCTTGGTTCTTTGTGTATCTGCGAGGGTTTAACATTACTACGAAGTTGTGGATCAAATGCTGTTGGTTGAGACTGGTAATTGTCTATGCAGTTAAGTCGGACTCGAAACAGGTCCATGGTGAACGGAGTCTTCAGTCCGGAGGCCTCAGAGAGTAGCAAGATTTAACTGGCATTGTACGTAGCAATAGGAGGCACTGATATCGTAAATGACAAGTGAGGTGCAAAGAGGACATGCGTTGTTTTGTTTCGCGGCTACGCGGTTCAAATCGCGTTGTCACGGGACATGCTTCCGAGATCGATAAGATCGTAGATTTTGCACCCAGACAACCCGGTGGCAACCCAACACTGTCACATCACAAGGACAGACTCCTTCAAAATGCCTCCGGCCGGGGCTCAACCTCGGAAACCGAATGCTCCTTCGGCAGCAACCAAAGAAGCAAACGAGTACATTCCAGCCTTCATCTCCAAAAAGCCGTTCTATATTGGTGAAGATGACGACCAAAACGATTACCTTGAACATCAGCGTCTGCAAAAAGCTCAGTCAGACCAGTCCAAATGGTATGATCGAGGCAAGAAGCTTGGCCCTGCTGCGACAAAGTTTCGCAAAGGCGCTTGTGAAAACTGCGGCGCAATGACACATAAGACGAAGGAGTGCTTGAGTCGTCCAAGGGCAAAAGGTGCGAAGTGGACCGGAAAGGATATCCAGGCCGATGAAGTAGTTCAAGACGTAAGCTTGGGTTGGGATGCGAAGCGAGACAGATGGAATGGATATGATCCCAAGGAGTACAAAGCAGTAGTTGAGGAATATTCCGAGCTGGAGGAACTGAAGAAGAAAGCACAAGCTACGAAAGAAGACGAAGATGAAGGAGAAGACGGGGCAAAATATGCGGAAGAGTCAGACATGGGAAGGCAACAAAGTACCGCCACCAGACAACTGCGGATTCGAGAGGATACTGCGAAGTATCTACTTAATTTGGACCTGGATTCAGCAAAATATGATCCAAAGACAAGGGCTATGGTGGACAGTGGTGCAACTGCAGATACAGCTGCGGCATTGGTTGCCGAAGAGGGCTTTATGAGAGCTTCTGGGGACGCGGCCGAGTTTGAGAAAGCTCAAAGGTATGCTTGGGAATCCCAAGAAAAAGCCGGTGACACAAAGCTCCATCTGCAAGCAAACCCTACCTCTGGAGAATATCATCGGCGGAAGGAGAAAGAAGAGGCAGAGGCAAAACGAGAAGCACACAGGAAAATGTTGCTTGAGAAATATGGCGGGGAGGTCAATCCTGATGCGGCCAAACTTCGTGACGCTGCAGTTATAGAATCCGAAAAGTATGTCGAGTATGATGAGTCGGGTGCCATCAAGGGAGCTCCGAAGATTATAGCGAAATCAAAATATCCCGAGGATGTCATTATCAACAATCATACCTCTGTCTGGGGCAGCTGGTGGTCTAATTTCAAATGGGGCTATGCATGCTGCCACTCGATGGAAAAAAGAAGTTACTGTACTGGAACGGAGGGGAAGAAGGCCTTCGAGGAGGCTAATAGTCTTCGAACGGGGGGGGTTCTGGGTGTCGAGGAGCCTATGAAGGAAATCGCATTGATATCTGACAAACCTGTTGAGAGAGGCAATGAAATGGCTCCACCTCCCGTCGCGAAAAAGCGAACCATAGAAGAGATGAAGGAAGGAGTTTCAGAGGAAGAAATGGATGAATACAGAAAAAAGCGGACTGCCACTAACGACCCTATGGCAGCGTTGTTAGGCAAGGACGAGTTGTTGATTTGAATATCTGTATCAAAATCATTTGCATCGGAAGGCGTTAAGTGAGGGACACAGGAGGCAGGAGTTTATTTAAAATCAAATATAGCCACGCTGATTGCATCCATCTGAGAATATTCTTTAAAGTGGCCTGCTAAGCTTTTTAACACCGACCTATGCCAGGTGTTTACACTTGGTACCTATTGATCGAAATGACCAGATACTTTGAAGCCAAAGTCATCCATCTACAGACGCGTCTTCAGCGAATCAGCCCTCTACTCTTCTCCTTTATTCTTCGTCATCATCTTCTCCATCGTCACCGCCATCCTTCTTCTCGGCCGCCTTGGCCTTCTTTCTCCGGACACGGCCAGGACGTCCACCACCAAATGGCGAGCTCAATGCGAAGTCGATGTGCTTTTGAGAGTCAAGACGAACAACGAAGGATGGGACATTGACAATTTGCTTGCCAACTCGGATGTGTCTCTGGCGGATGAGAACACGAGCGTGATGAATAGACTTGGCGAGGCCGAGCTTGTAAACACAAGTTTGTAGACGACGCTCCAAAAAGTCCTCAATCTTCAAGGCCAACACGTAATCGAGCTTCATGCGAGATTCATCAAGAACACCGACACGAACTAGACGGCGAATGAGGGCATTTCCTTCGAAGAGTCGCTTGGGGTCCTTCTCGTCTAGGGTGAGCAACTGACTATGGAAGGTCAGTGATTTGATAACCAAGTCTCAGATAATATCCTACCGGGCAGCACGACGAATCTTGGAGAGAGTGAGCTGGACACGCCAGACTTCACGCTTGTTGCGGAGACCATACTCTCCCACAAGCTTCAACTCAGAGTCCCTAGGACATAATCAGTGACATGTACAGAGCCAAGCTCTAATACAGTGGCCAACTTACAAACGAGCAGACTCGAAGGCTATTAAATGTTAGCACAAATTCAATTGAAAGCAAGAAATCCAGACTTACGTCTCCTTGGCACGGAACTTTGCTTTGAGTACGACCGTGGAGGCATGATGGCGGGTCGAGGTTGTCGTGATTTGGTTGTTGGTGAGAGTGTAGATCTTTAAATTTTGTGAATAATTTCGCTTGTGGTCGTGAATTTTCGAGGCGGCGCTAGATGGGTTATCACATGACCTCAAAAGTAGGTTCTTGCCCTCTTCAAATTCTTGAGCTAAGCCCTTAGCAGCCGAATTAGCGAACCTTCAAGAAATTGAGGGTGGACAAAATTGATCTAACAACGACGACTTCAATTTTCAACAACACCATCTCCTCCCACGCCCCTGTCGATATCGACACCATACCGTCACGATGGGTCATCCAGCAGGTCTCCGTGCAGGTACTAGATATGCCTTCAGCAGAAATTTCCGCGATCATGGTATGATCAAGTTGTCGACGTACTTGCGCCAGTACAAGTAAATTTATCCCCTGACATCGAGTCGAAGAGAAATTCTAACAGTTGGCAGGGTCGGAGATATTGTTGATATCAAGGCAAATGGTGCTGTTCAGAAGGGGTTAGTTACAATTTTCAATGCTCTTCGAAGTCGAGCCCAATTTCTTGCAGTGCCAGTGGGCGACTCGGGGGAAGCTGGTGAGGTCGAATTAATGCTGACTCTCCCACAGTATGCCACACAAAGTCTACCACGGCAAGACGGGTGTTGTCTACAATGTCACCAAGAGCGCAGTTGGCGTCATCATCTACAAGAAGGTCAAGCATCGGTACATCGAGAAGCGAGTAAACCTCCGTGTTGAGCACGTTTCCCTTTCGCGATCAAGAGAAGAGTTCGTCCGACGAGTCAAGAGCAACGCCGAATTGAAGAAGAAGTCAAAGGCAGAGGGTACCCACGTTCACTTGAAGAGACAACCAGCGATGCCACGGGAGTCCAGGACGATTTCGATGAAAGACAATGTACCAGAGACTGTTGTTCCGATTGCATATGAGACGACTATCTAAGCTTTCGGTCTTTGGGATTTGCTTTGGTTTCTGGGATGTTCATGAGGGCAGGAGATTAGCGTTGCATGATACATGGACTTTGTGCATTACCTCTAGGAATGAGAGCTAAATTCAAACGCCAACTTGGCATGACTTGGAATTGAGTGGTGACATATCACATGAAGAACCCTTCTGCAAGCTGCTGAAGTCCACGTTTACAGTTATATCTCGAGATTGATGTCGCAGAACTGCATTCTGCCCACTTAAGCCAAGGGGCTATCACTTCTTTCCAATGCTTAATAAATATATTCCCAACGGTAATCCACCTAATTAATGTATTTGCAGCAAAACTGGACTTGTCCTTTTCCCTAACACCAACTCTCCATGACCAAAATCTAAACATAATATTTCCAAGTGTTCAATATATAGCTTCACATGATTGATTGTTCAAGGTATTTTGCTGGAGGGTTTGATTGTTGGAAGCAATGTGAGATCCATTTAAATATCTGGCCATCACCAAGAGACAATCCATCTATGGGTTGACCTTAGTATGCTTATATCAGAGTAAGGCAGGGCTCAGCAGTTGTATTTGGCACCATGAGGGGGAGCAGGCAGGTAAGATGAAAGTTTTAAAAAAGCCCGAAGTTGCTTAAAATTGATTGCCTTTTCATAGTTTTGACTTCTTAAACAATTCATACTCGAATTTCCAATTTATTCCCCTCCCCGTCGCAACGCAGTCGTCGCACCATTTGTCTACCTGATTATCTGCAATGGAAATATAAGGGGGGTTGGCGCAGTCAAGGCCATTTGGATAATAACTACATATGTATGTTCTTTCGACGCTGTCCGTCTTGTGCCCACACTTGTAAAAGACTGTTGCAGGAGCCGCGTTGACACACATATCCGCTATAGCAGAAGGCTGTCAGCTGCGCTATTCAATTTTTCTCGTTTTTGGTACCAGCACCAACCTTGCTGTCTGGAATAAGAGGAAACCGGATCTGATTTTTCAGCCGACCTTGGGCATGAACAGAATGCTAAAATTGGGAGTTCTCTCTCCTGCTGCCAATAATTTCCACCAACGAATGATTTTGCCCGGCTCTTTCTTATCAGAAGGAGCAATTTGAGAACTGGTAATTTGTAATGACTTGCTGATATTTCAGCCGATCTCAGAAGCCCAAAGTTCCGAGTGGGATTGTGGGGGGCCTTGTGTTGCTGGATTCCCTTTTACTGTAACACCACCCCCTCTTATCTAATAAGATAAACCATCACGCAACCGTCGGATCCTGTATCCATGGAGGTTCCCGCACCCGACACAAGAACGCCTCGACGACCTCAGACATCCCGAGCCTGTGCAAAATACCAATAGGGCAAATTTTTTTGTTATCCGTGTTACATTTGTGGCGTTAGATCTCACGCTAGGGCATCTCGGGCTACACCCGCCCGACTGCATAACGTCCATCATATTCCTACTTGGTGAGAAGTTGCAGATACGGAAACAAAATATTAGGAATAAGAAAAGTTGAGGCTTTCTACCACAACGAATTTTTTTTTTTTTTTTTTGGTATTCTGACGGATCAGATTATAATCACATCATAATCACATCAAAGATACACCTACAGTACACCCACACTCACCTTTAGCCAAGCCACAATATGGAAACACGGGAAATCAGGATTCCCGCTCTTATGAATGAACTGAAAGCTAGAAAGGGAGCCCGAGAAGGTGAAACGGTTGAGAGGTTTCCTCTTAGCGGTGATTGAACAACAACTGAAAAAAAGCAAATATCCGGTCTTGTCTGATTCTAACATCACTTGGATGCATCTCGACCATTTGGGCATCCTATGCACACGAACAACTTAGTATAATATCCTTTCTATTTCCAGTACTTCCTCGGAGCTTGAATGACCCGGTGCTAATTCTCAGTAATTCTTACTACGCGCAAGGGCGCCCAAAACTAGTCGATATATTGGATCTGCAGGCAGATGTTGTGCAACTCTCTTACGATCAAAGAAGAGGCTCCAGGCTGTCTGGCCCTGTATGTTATGGACGGTAGAAACAAATTCCCTCAGCCGTCCCACTTGAAACTCCACAGATCCTTGTATCATGGTGTCACTCCAGCGGGATTCTTCCACAAGCCCAAAAGCCTCAATTCTCTTCATCGAGTCTGTGAGGTTTTGTCTCCACCCGCGGGTGTGTTCTCTAGCGCCAACATCTTCCGAGATCCACACCACGGGAAACTTGATATTTCGGATTCGCGAGAACGCCATGAGGATTAAATGCCAGTCGGCCATGCCATTTGTAAATGAATTTTGAGGTTGGCCGCCGTGGAACCAATGAGTCGTTTGGGTGCTTATCAGCGAGATTTTAAGCCTTCTCGGGCGTTGGATGGCTTCTTCGATCAGTTTCGCTATGTCTTGCACCTTCATGACCAGACACACAAGTTGACCAGGATCTTCTGGCTCGGGGGCGTCTATGTCGATTACCACTCCCGCAATTCGGCTATATGGAAATCTCAGAAAGCCTCTTGCAATTGCATCTTCGAAGGAAGTAAGCGGCCACTGAGCCCCAGCTTTAAGTGTCGAGATGGTGAACCAGTCTTTGCATTTATATTTGGATGTGAGCGTGATTCTCATTGTTTCATGTCTATGATATAGCTCGGTGTAAATTTCCAGGTGGATACTCCTGCTGGTCCTGAGGATGCCGTGGCTCCCCTCTAGAGATAATTTTGGTGATTCTTTCGGCGTGGGGTATTGTGGCGTTTGAGGGACGAAGTTCCGCCATATCAGAATTCGAACCTCGTATGGCAGGGCGGAGAAACCACCGAGACCGGGATCTTTGTGCTTCAAGGGTGCTGCCGAGGTGATGGTAGAGTCTTCCGGTGTTATCATCTGAGATGAAGTGGTCAATAGAGCACAAAGTGGCTGCATAATCGTTCGCTATTCGAGCTGAATTAGTCGATTAGAACCCCCCCACTCAGGTAGCTGATTGTAAATCCGAAACAAAGTAATTGAAAATGTTGAATTAGAGTCGAGGTTTAGTAAGATGATATTTCTTAAAGATAAGGAATAGCAAAATTCTCAAGAAATATGTTAGTGTCATTATAATTGACTGATTTTATCTTCGTCACTCCAGTCTAAAATGAAATTAGGAACCCATGTTACTTTCTATACCCGGATGGATAGAAGTTCTAACTGAAAGCGTCTACTAAAGACGTCAATAACCATGAATATAATTAAGGAAAAAGCAAAACAAGCGAGGGCAAGAGAGTCTTCCTTGACCCTAATATTGATTTTTGCACAGAGTAATTTTTTGGGATATCTCAAGTCTAGGAGAAGACAGCGATATATACAACGCTCAAATTTTTTTAGAAAATTGTCAAGGGTTTCTCACAATCTTTCAAGTTAGTTTTTACACCAGGTTTTCTGTATTGGAGCCATGCTGGTATGAAAAAAAAATGCCCGGCCCTAACGATTTCTTTTACTATTTTCCCTTCTTGGCTGCTGGTGGATTGTAACAGATTTTAACAAAGCCGATAGGAAATACTGCTATCCTTGACAAGTACAATAGGAGAACAACGTAGAACTCCTAATGATGATATCCCTCGTTCCATACTGCTAGAAAATTTCCTTTAATCCATTCTAATTTCTTATAATCAAATACAAACCACTTGCTTCCCAATCATAGCCATACAGCAGCGTGTGAATGTTCACGTGTCTTATGCACTCCGTCGAGGTTCCACTGCACTCACTAGAGACTTCAGAGCCTTGGGCCTCAACGATATGCCAGCCCTGAAAGATAACTATCCTCGCATCCCGAGCCTTCTTATTTATTGTTGTCATTTTATCCATTTAGTTGCGTGAACAAAGTCAATACTCGATATCATGGATAACAATACATCGTTAGGGCAACAAGTCTGCTGGACTTGTCGTGACTTTGAGCTTTTTAGGGCGGAAATGAAACTGACACTACGCAATGTCCAGATTGGAATGTCAGAAAATTGCCCCCGGTGCGAGCTCCTTGCCGAATCTGCGTTGCAGTATCAAAGCCGATGGTCGCATCTTTCTCCAGATCAAGATGTAGTTTTTCTCCTTTCGAGGAAGACTCGCACAAGTAGTTCTATGATCGATGTTTGTCTGAAATGGCCGGATGATAATGGTGAGATGGTAAAGTTGGAAATAGATATATTCGCAGAGGTCAATTTGATATCCAACCATATTTCCAATTGCATTGCTTACTAGTGTCACTTAGAATCGTGGCGATATTCCATGGTACGAATTCGGTATTGGCCGCACTACCTCATCTCGTTCTGACATGCCCAAGTGCGTTGGTCTACTTAAGAGATGGCTCGTTCGATGCGAAGACAGCCATAACGCCTGTGGATTTTTGCGAAATTCTGCGGCAAGGAAACCCAAGAGACTCTTGAGACTTGGTGACAGCGGACCCTCCTCAAATGCCATACTTATTGAGACCGGCAATGACGATGAATATACCTATACAGCTCTTAGCCACTGTTGGGGAGCTGTCAATGTTCCCCGAACAACCAAGTCATCTCTGCAGAAGTACAAGTCAACAGGAATACCACTGTCAGACTTAACACAATGCTTTCGAGATGCTGTAGACCTTACTTTAAAGCTGGGTGAAAAATACATCTGGATAGATTCTCTATGCATCCGACAGGATGATGACGACGAGATGAGTAAAGAATTACCTAAAATGGGGGACATCTACGGCAGAGCCTACCTCGTCATTGCTGCATCTCTAGCCTCGAACAGCAATCAAGGATGCTACCGGGGTCGACCTCCCTCCTATCGCATCGGCTTCCAAACTTCAACAGGGCAGCTTATCCAAGCAGTTGTCAGAGAAAAAATCAAGCATGATGTATGGAAGGCCGGCGAAGAGCACTGGCATTGCCCAGAACTTCCTTTGTTTGGGCGAGCCTGGGCGTTCCAGGAGCGACTGTTGGCTACGAGAGTGGTCCATTTCACACCCTCGGAACTGGTATGGGAATGTCAGTCCTATGTGACTTGCGAATGCGGAGATTTGGGAAATCCACTCTCAAGTTGGTCGGAGTTTGGAATCGGGAAAAACTTCAAGACGAGATATAATGAAGTCGTGAAAACAGGCAGTCGCCAGGCCCGCATCGACTTCTGGCATGGTATTGTAGACCATTTTAGCGCAAGAAATGTGAGCCATACAAGTGATCGATTGCCCGTTCTGTCTGCTCTTGCAAAACAGATAGATATGCCCAGGGGGATGGGACGCTATTTTGCGGGTATATGGGAGTACGCATTGCCCAACAGTCTCTTGTGGTCACCCGTGGACTGTGATCCTAGAATACAATCTCACCGAAGGGTTCGGCCTTGTCCAATCCCCACGTGGTCCTGGATGTCCATTGAGGGCCGTGTTAATACCTGGGGGAGAGTCTTTGGAACTGTCGCATGTTCCTTCACCGTAAGCTATCAAAGTGAAGATCGATACGGTCCTTGCCAGGAGGCACGTATCCTGATTCGGGGTGCATTGCTACCTGTAAAGATAATTCAAGAGCGTGGACCTGCACCTCATAAATACAGAGTTCAGACAACCGGCAAGTGGGGGTCTTTTATTTTTTCCTCCGATACAAGCCCACTAGAATTCTCTATTGATGAATTGAGAGAATCAAAAGTCATGGCCTTGAAATTTGGAACTAGCCTTCTCGGTAACTGTGTTTGCATTATCCTGAAGCTATCGTCAGAGAGAGACAACACGTATGAGCGGATGGGCATCGCTAAATGTCCCAATAGATGGTTTGAAGGGCAGAAATTGACAGTAGTCAATCTGATTTAGACTGAACTACGAGATACGTACAAAGCAACAGACAAAGAATATAGGATTTGATTTTGAGCAAGCGATCACTTTCATTACCAAACTAATATAATGTCGATTTTCGTTAACCAGGTCTACCCGTTGGTAGTTTAACTTAGTTTATCTTTATAGTTAGGAAAGCAACGCAATTAAACAGTCATAATGAAAAAGATTCAAGGCCACACTCGAGACAAAGCGCTTGGTAGCTCGACCTGTATACTCCGTGAATACACATATGGCTTTAATAAATTGAATATAGGTGAAAAAAGGCAATTAAATGTGTCTTCTCCATAGGCAACTCTACACTCGAAGAAGTGACAGCACAAGTCGTCATCCACTTGGGACGAGTCATAAATCACACCTACAACGATTTGATTTTTCCTCGGATGGCCCCACAACCTTCTGTTCGCCACAATGAGGTAATGGAAGCCCGGGATACTCCGTGACATATATATCATATCAGGGGAGCCGGCCTCCCGAGGCCGTCATTGTTTGAGCTCATCCCAAGGTTTCAGACGAAGCTCCGTGTGCGTCAGTCAGGTGACGCAGTGGGTTTTCCCGCGACAAAGGCAGCTCGCGCATGAATGTGTTGACGTCATACTTCCACCCAGAAAGCCACCAGAGTTTTTTTGGAGCCTCTGGAGGAAAGTTCTCGACCGCAAGTGCGGAATGGTGGATCTGCTTACTGTCTGTCCTGTGCATAAGGAGTTCAGAAACTGACCTGATAATGCTCAATTTCGATAGAAAAGTATTAACTTAGGAGAAGCACACACTTTGATTTTCCCGTCTAGGATAGGAAGAAGAATCCAAAAATTGAAATACTGTCAAGGCGATGAAACCACATATCGCAAATGCCAGGCACATCGCGATGGCAAATTCCCGAAATCGCATGCTGCACCGGAACGAAACCACTTCTTAGGGTTTCGAAACGCATAAATTCTCGCTGAGACTTGGAGCATTTCGTTCCGATATCTGTGCTACCACCCAGCAGCCGCAAGGGAAACCTCAATAATGCCCATGCCCAGGATCGGCCGTTTGAATCATAGTCGAGCATGAACGCCCCGACTCAAAAACGTCTCGGGGGTGGGAAAAAAAGCTTAATGATACAAATGCCGTGGATTGCATGAAGATCTGCAAGAACTCCCAACAAATCGGAGGCCGTCCGAACAAGAAAAGAAAGTTCTCTCACGCTTCTGAGATGCGTTGGGGAGGGTGGGGGGAAAGAATGGGAAACTCGCGAGGCTTTTAGGTTTGAAAAGATGAAGGAGATACATTACCACCTATCGACTTGATCACGAATAATTATTAGATTGAACAACATGAGACGACAGCGAAGCAGTTCCTTCGCTAAGAGCACACTTGGGCTCCTGGACAAGCGTTATAAACCAAAGTTTTGGCAAGTATTTGTTTAAAGACATTGGATTCCGGCCTAGCAAAAGGTAGCCTGGGGTTCTGCGTCAATGAAGGTTCACACTATTTCCTGCCAGTGAACCATGGGACAGGTAGGCGGAAATCCAACACGGACCACCATCGTACATGTATTTATTGTTTTCTTGAACTCAATATTGTAAGTGGGGGAGAATGCTGGGAAGGAGTTTCGGAGATTGGCTGGGATTGAAGATAACATTGACCTAACCAGGCACGCTTGTGCAATTTGTATTCTGTATTGTCCAGCCGTGAGAGCGTGAAATTGAGGACGAATTTGATGGCGGTTCGCCATACCGCAGGAGTCCTCATGAATGACCGGAAGCTGTACTGTATGTATGGTTAGTTGAAAGGACGATGGCTCTCGAGAAACACGTCTTGGTACTTTCGGACTGACCAAACCTGAGTTACAAGTACCGTATAGTAAAATGGCCCCCGACCATGCCTGTCGCGGTGCCCGTGCTGACCTGACGCCCTGTTTCCCCTGCGCCCCCGACCCTGGCCCAGGTCTATGACGGGGTGATTGTCTTGTTTGTTGGCGGCGAAGATTACCGGGTGGTATTATTGAGCGCATGAATGATTCTCGGCTGCTTCGGTTTTCGACTGTGCGCAGTCCCCAACGGTATATTGTCATTCCCGGGCACTGATACGGCCATCTGACAACGGGGTTTTCTTTTCTTTTTCTTTTTTTCCCATGATATTTTTGGGTTGTCGCATCCGGGCCGGGTTCGTCGAGGAGTAACGAGTAAGTCAGTCGAGGACAGCACAGCACAGCACCGTACCGTATCATCAAGTTTGGCGAGTCGTGGGTGGGTCGAGAAACAGTATGGAGGGCCGTGCAGTAGAATAGAAGTAGAGGAGAGTACTTCGTAGAGCTGAGTACTCTGGTAGGGGTAGCGTCCGGTAGGTACATCCACTAACTATACGAAGATACAATAATGTACATGTACATGTAGTACTGTAGTAAGTGGACAACACTACGGATGTATGAAAGAGGGAGAAGGTCCCGAGTCCAGACTACAGTACAGTACAGGTCGTCGTTCCCTGCCAGCGCCACTCGCCACGCCACGCCCACGCCCACGCCCACGCCCATGACCCCTTCCACTCTCACTCCCACTCCACTCCACACCACATCCCTCCAATCTTTCTCCCTCCCTCCCTCCCTTTTCGCTCCTCTCCCCGGCGCCTTTTCCACGAATGCGATGCGTCGGTCCACTGACCAAGAATTGTCGGGCTGACGATCAGAACCCGCCCTAGTCCATTCCTCCTCGTGCCGACGGCCGTACGACTGCCCAGTCCAGTCCAGTCCAGGAGCTCGGGGACTGACGACCCTACAAGACGGGTATGGTCTTCTGCTGCTTGCCGCTCTCGCTCCCTCCTCCACTTCTGCTCTCGTCCGTATGCCCTCATCTCCACGTTCGATTTTCGATTCACGATTCACTCTGTACACAATCCAAACACGATCCCGCGTTCGACTACGTTGGACTCGGACTTCGACTTCTCGTGGTCGTGGTCGGGCGGGAAGGATTTTCTGATCACGCGAAGAACGCAGCCCTCCCATCCTTCAGTGATGTCGTCAAGACGCGATTCCTAATTTCTATTCGATCACCCCATGATCCCATAAGCCGTTAATCATCTCGGCCTTCACATCCTGCGTCGTTCTCAAGGCGTTGTCTCCGTCCTGGTCCCCCCTTTTCCGTCGGGCATTGGTGAGGGAAATTGTCCGAAGCAATCCGAGCTCGAGTTGATCGTGCTGTGACGGGCAAGCGTAGGAAGTCCTCATAGTATGGCCGAGTAAGTCCAAGAAATCCTCATGATCCTTCCAGTAGGGGATGTGCCCTGGGCTAATGAGATCGAATTCTTAGTTTTGTCCAAGTCGCTGGCTGGACGCAGTACAGCAATTCTCTCCCACACCTCCGATCCCTCTCGTCCTCATCATTGTCTGCATCGGCCAAGACCCAGACTCAACTCCGGCAAGTGTCGAAATCAACTTCGACGCCCTCGCTGAACAAAATGGCGGAAGTCACAATCGCCCCTGGTCTTCCGGCATCGAAGCTGGTAAGCTCTTACAGCGACGAAGATGGAAATATGAGCACAATACCGGACCCTCGCAGCCGGACAATGTCTCCTGCAAACGACGATCCGACCAGTCCCTCGCACCACCCAGATTTAAACAACGAGGTAGCTACACTGAGCAACAAACTCATCAATGCCATCAACTATCAAACAAACTTGGATGATACGCTCTCGGCCACCCGGCACGAACTGGAAGGTTCTCAGAAGCGGATCAGGCAACTCGAGCAAGAAAATCAAGCGCATAAAGACTTGGTGGCCCGTGGAATCTTGATTAAGAAATCAACGACCGAATTGGAGAAAGCCAAACTCGTGGCCAGCCTGGTGGAAGAGAGGCGGCTGAGGGCGGAAGTTGAGAAGGACAAAAAGAACATCGAGCAAGAGCTTGAGACATTAACTACCGCCCTATTTGAGGAGGCAAATAAGGTATGGACTTGATTTTATCTTTTTTTCTGTTAGTTGCTTACAACGTCAGATGGTGTCGACGGCTCGAGAAGAGGCTCAAAAGGAGCACAACATATTATTACGTCGGAACGAACAAATGAAGTCACAACTAGCAGATACCGAAGTCCTTCTAAAATCCCACCAAGAACAACTGGCGGAATTGAAGCAGGTGGTGGAGCAAATGACGGTGGAACATGATGATCAGACAAATCCAACAGCCCCGTCGACTCCAGGACTCAGCAGGTTTGACCCCAAGGAAGTCAATTCCCAAGATTCAAACGCTGCACAATTATCAAATCTCTCAGATCCGGTTTCACCGTCTTACCCGACGAGCTTCACACATCTGGTTCAGCCAGTTCTCCGAACAGATCTATCGGCTTACGACGATTTTACATCATTACTCCAAATGTCCAAAAACATCCCAATTAATAGCAGAGCCTCGAGTGGTTCGTATGGAAATATAGGATTGGGATTAGGAATAGGACTAGGTGCTCATAGCAATTCGGTAGTGCATCATGCGCCTTCCAACGGATCTACATCATCAATATCCACTTCTTTTAGCTCTTCCCCCGCGACTCCAACAACACCTGCATCCTCTGTCAGCAACACCTCAACGAATGGTCCTAACGCGTTAACCCCACTCAAGGAAACAAAATTCTACAAACGGGTTCTGGCTGAGGATATCGAGCCTACTTTGAGATTAGATGTAGCACCGGGTCTGTCATGGCTGGCACGGCGAACGGTATTGAATGCGGTCTGCGAAGGCGCTCTGATGGTTGAGCCAATGCCTGTATCAACAAAACAGTATACATTTGCCTGTTCACTGTGCGGCGAAGTTCGCAAGGATCCTGCCCACATACGCAGTCATCGTTTCAGAACCAACGAGAGTGAGAATGCCCAGCGATACCCGTTGTGCAAGTACTGCCTCGGCCGCGTTCGTTCAACTTGTGATTTCTTAGGCTTCCTACGAATCCTGAAAGATGGCCACTGGAGAGCAGATGATGAAGAGTCGGAAAGGGCTGCCTGGGAGGAGAGTGTTCGGCTGAGAGAGCAGATGTTCTGGTGTCGGATGGGTGGTGGAGTTATTCCCGCCCATCACGCTCAGTCAGACCTATCGCGGAGCCCCCGTATCAGTGAAGATAACAGAAAGGAGCAGCAACGGAAAATGAGTGAAGAGATAGAGCGAACAGGAGGTCTTCAACCGAAGGACGTTACACCGGTGCCGGATCCAGCACCAGTTGATGCTGTAAGGAATTCTAGGGCTTTGGATAATACGAGCACCATATTAAAAGATGATGCCAAAAACGGTCTGGTGCCGACCGCGCAAGTAGACAATGCAACGCCTGCACCTATACACACTCCAGAAGATTCGAATGATAGCAGATCTACTACAGATGACGTGGGTGGCACTAGCCAGACCAACAAACACGATACAGCAAGGGACTCGGTACAGTCAACCTCCTCTTTAACAGTTGAAGGGGAACAGGGTGTCCCGAAGCGGCTTTCAATTACTATTCCAGGCTCATCCGAGAGCTGAACACAGGCTTGAGTATCACAAGCGGTATCTTTAATGTATTTTTATTATGGGAGTAGGGTGGAATCCTCGATATGCGGATGGAGTTTGGGTTTTTAACGTTGACTGGCGAGTCAAGCAAGTATTGATAATGGAATGAATGAGGCGTTTGGGAAACTGGGAACATACCTCAATTGAATGTAATTTGTTGGGCAAAAGGAGTAATACCGTAACTCTTCATGGGCGAGCGGAGTAACTACAGTATAGATTATTAGAGTGGCGTGGAGGAAAAACAATCAGAGACTGCGTTGAAGTCTATTTGAAAGATGATGACTCTGCATGATTGAAAATCCAACAGAAGAGGCCGGTTAGAAAACATAGCTGAATGCTCATTTATATCCTCCAGAAACCTAATAATCAAATATCCGAAAGATAAACTCCAGCTGAAAGAGCGAACGAAAAATAGGGGTCCTGTGCCTGGATTGTGCTGGTAAATCGCAAGATGTAGACGTAGCATTTGAGACAAGGCTGCAATCCTAATTGGATGAGGTCAGCCAATTAGGACGAGGCGGCAATTTTATTAGCGGAGGAGTGGAGGATCGAGATATTCAACTAGGAGTCGGAAATTTCCAGTCCAATACCTGAAGCAACAATAACTTCTGCGAAGTTGGGATTCCGCACGTAGAACTTCGCCGCATAACCCCTAGAGCTATTTCATTGGACTGCAACGACAAAGAGCCCTTCTCTGGATGGACTTCCCTTGCGGAGACGACCGAGAACCTTTTTTGAAAAGCCCAGAGCTGATCCTGTTTCGTCAGGGAGATATGCTTCGATCCTCAAGCTCCGCAGCTTCTCGAATCTCCTGGCCAACGACCACTGGCAATATTCCACATTCATCCAAAATCCACATTTGCGGGGCACTCTATATTCGCTTACAGAATCTCCCGAAGCGCGTTTGCGGGAACTCGGGGTCAGGGGCAAACAAGATCTCTAAGCGAAAGCTGAGTTTATGTCATTCTTGATTTCAAAGCAGAGATAGATAAACAGTGAACCACTTAAGCTAATGGTTACTAGAGTATATATATAGATGCAAAGATAAAGGTGGTGGGAGGGTAGGGAGGTCGCTAAATTTTATTTGGAGGACTTAAAAACAATATTATCCTTTGCTAATATGTCGTTGTAGGCGAGTCCCAGATCCTGACCCCCCCGTCGTCGCCCGCCGACGCGATGAGCTTGCCGTCCGGCGAGAAGGCCACTGTATTAACCTGCCCTGTATGGTCGTGGAGCGTACCGCGGGCCGCCCCCGAAGCCGAGTCCCAGAGCCTGACCGTCCCGTCGTAGCCCGCCGATGCGATGAGCTTGCCGTCCGGCGAGAAGGCCACTGTAGTAACCCACCTGGTATGGCCGTGGAGCGTACCGCGGGCCGCCCCCGAAGCCGAGTCCCAGAGCCTGACCGTCTCGTCGCCGCCCGCCGATGCGATGAGCTTGCCGTCCGGCGAGAAGGCCACTGTAGTAACCCACCTGGTATGGCCGTGGAGCGTAC
>JAPZPC010000223.1:0-52091 GCA_037952705.1 Haplographium delicatum
TGAGCTCTGTACAGTTGATTCAATATATCTGATTTTCCCTTATACTTTCCCACCAACCTGCTTACCTAATGGTACTAGGCGTACCCGATTGGCTAGAATCGTAAATCTAACAAATATATTTTAACTTTGAGTCACGTGAGAGCGGGGGAGGGGGAAAAACGGACTGTAAAGTAGCTGCGCTCCAATTAAACAAAGAATATTAAGCCCGCCAGGGACAGCCTCTTAATAATATCCTACTACAAGCACACAGGTTGTCGGACTAGATTCGGATGCGATTTAGACCTACAAGATAGCAGTAACTGTAGTGCCTCAAATAGCTGTAATTCCAGAGACCTCACAGCAGCTAGTAGAATCGGGGCTTGATTCTTGCGTAGGCAGCATACGGTACAGCATCGAAGCGATACGGTATTTTATCATCCTAACTGCAACAAATTAGTTGACTTAGCACGTCACGTGAGAACAGTGGGGAGAACTAGTCAAGAGTAGCTACGCTCAATTAAACCCAGTTTATACAGAGCCAAGGAGTTACCAACATTGGAACAGGTATTAGCTAAGCTATTGCTAATTAGTTTAGTACTGTGTCTTTTCAACCGAACAGAGCTCCCCCGAGGCGGATTTGAACGGTCTTCGTTTGTAGATAATTGCCAAGAGCCGCTTCTCCCAGCTCACGTCCAAATCCAGATTGTTTGTATCCACCAAATGGAAGTTGGTGATGGAGCGTATTGAAACTGTTAACCCAGACAGTTCCGGCCTCAAGAGCATTTGATACTCGGAGCGCTCTTTGCAGATTTTGAGTATGAACACCAGATGCTAGTCCGTAGAAAGAAGAGTTCGCCCTTTCAATTATCTCTTCCTCGGTTTTAAACTTAGCCACAGCAGCAACCGGTCCGAATATCTCCTCCTTCATGATTGTCATATCCTCTGTCACGTTCGAGAAGATGGTGGGATTGATGAAGTATCCAGTACTAAAAGGAGAGTTACCTCCAATCTCAAGCGTAGCGCCTTCCTTCTTGCCGAGATCGATATAACTACAAGCTTTGTTAGTATGGAATAAGGCGTGTGAAGAATTCGTAATACTTCTTGATTCGGTCAAGCTGAGCCTGTGAGATTTGAGGCCCTTGGAAAGTCTCTGCAGCAAATGGATCGCCCACAACCACCTGCTCTGCTCGCTCTCTCATTCGCTTGATGAATTCGTCGTAGATGCCTTCCTGAACATAGACACGGGAACCAGCACAACACGTTTGTCCTTGATTAAAGAAAATTCCAAAGTTGACCCAGGAAATAGCGTTGTCAATGTCGGCATCGTCAAAAATAATATTTGGTGACTTGCCCCCCAGCTCAAGTGTAACCTTTTTGAGATTGGATCTGGCTGCTGCCTGCATTACTAACCTTCCCACGGCCGTAGAGCCTGTGAAAGCAACTTTATCGATATCCATGTGCGTGGTTATAGCTGCGCCAGCAACTTTGCCGAAACCAGAAATAATATTGATCACGCCAGGTGGGAAGCCTGCTTCTTTGATAAACCGAGCTGCAAGAAGGCCAGACAGCGGAGTTTGCTCAGCGGTCTTGAGAACAACAGTATTGCCAGTAGCGACAGCAGGCCCAATTTTCCAGGACCACATCAGAAGTGGGAAATTCCATGGGATGATCTGGCCGCAGACGCCAAGCTAGAAGACAGTCAGCGAGTGGTGTATACAGAAGAGGATTTCGGACGAACTGGCTCCTGCTTGGTATAATTAAATGTGGATGGATCGACATCAATTACTTTCCCAGAAATCTTGTCAGCCCAGCCGCTATAGTATCTGAATACACTGGCTGCAAACCCAATTTCGAACTTGGCCGTTGAATACGCTTTGCCGTTATCGAGTGCTTCCACCGCTGAAAGAAGATCTAGATTTTGTTCGATGAGATCAGCAAGCTTATTCAAGTATTTCCCTCTAACTTCCGGGGTCGTCGACTTCCATTCGCCTTTAAAAGCTTTCCGGGAAGACGCAACAGCAATATCTACATCCTCGGCCGTGGCTTCGTAGACGGATGTGATAGGTTTCTCAGTCACCGGATTGATTGTTACGAATTTTTGGCCCTTCACACTGGAAACAAACTCGTTATCGATAAATCTAAAATCAAGTCAGTGTTCAACTGATTCGACAGAATGAAGCCAAATCTTGAAAGGTGGATAGTACAGCCCAACTGGTTGATCATATGCTCCTGTAACTGGGGTCGAAATCTGAACTGAGGGGACGGCTGCCATATTGGATTTGATTCGGAGCAGGACTCAGAACTGTGCTTGACAATTTTAATGTGGCTTCAGAGACCTCTTTTACTTCTAAATTGTGCATTTGTAAGTATAGTACATATCCTCGGAAAAGGAGTCATTTCCGAGGCTGCTTAAGACCGGAACAAAGACGTTTCAAAAGCTGCATGTCCGGATATACTTGAGAAAATTTTCTCGTCACCCAGATTACGAGCTGCAAGTCGGACTTTTATTGATAATTTTCATTTTCGGCATTTATTTGCCCCGGTGGGTATCTGGAGGGCCACCTCAGACAGATGATGGAAACCGAAGATCACCCATTCTCGAGGGTTCTAAATCGATATAGTAGATTCCATACCACTCGGAGCTGCTGATCCGTGGGAAGAATTGCTCAGCAAGTCGGGCGTGCCCTTGCCTTTTTGTTGGGGCCAACGCATTTTCAAGAAAATCCCTCACCCGCTCAGTCCGCATTATGCGTATGGCGATGTTGAAGTATACACTTCTAGTGGGGTACGCTTGAAATAGCGACACTTTCTAAGGCAGAAATAAATATTAAGTATAAACTCCTCTACTTAGGCATTTAAGCAAATAGACAAAGATACGTCTTACTATTTAAATAACTAAGAATCGTTTCTAAAATCTGTCTATAATATATTTGAATTATTATACGTTGAAGTTAGTATCACCTGACAACTAACCCATTCTGGGAACAGCCTCACGCACAGAACCAATACTGTATTTGATTAGAATAATCCTTGCAACACATCCATACTGAATTCAATACACAATTGCTCCTTGAATGACACCCATGCTCTCCTTGATAACAATAACCTGCTGTGCTTAATGTTATATCTTTGTCGTATTATATCTTTGTCTTCTTACACTATAAATTATTTAATTAAAGCTACTTGATGAGTAATAATCTTATACTAAGATTTTGCCGACCATCGCAGTGGCTTATATGTATATCCTAGATAGCTAAGGTATGATTGAAGAGGCAACTACTCTTGCGTCAAAATTACCACTATGATGCAGCTAGTTGAGACAATTAGGACTCTAAAGAGGTGAGTAACGTTGCAGATTAATATCAGATACGGAGAAATTTCTCCCATTGGGACAAATGATTACCTGGTTAACTGAGACGAGAGGGACAAAGGAAAGAATCACAAACTATGGAGAAGCAAAAACACAACAGCAACTATGCCAGCAATATTTGATTCTTACAGGCCTATCAACAAGGCTCATTTGTGCTCCGAATATTTAAAATATTTCTCGGCAATTGATTCTCATGCATCATGCATCGGCCACTCTGTTGGGAGATACGTAACCGAGGAAATGCATATAAGAGAGGATGGAGATGACATTTGCCAAAGAGGTCTAAGCTAACCCAAGAGAGCGCCAACCAAACCTACGGGACTTTTGACTAAAATTGGACGGAGGTGCGGGGTACGGAGTGCTTCTCTGCGGGGGATCGCAGACTCAGCTATAAAACGGTGGACTTTACCTCATGGATTTCGAATCTTGCAGTGTGATCTCTCGTTGCGAATTAAAATCGTCAATTCGTAGATGGCTTATAAAAATATTTCGCCTTACGTCACATCGAATCAGATAACATGGCGGCCTATGAGCACGGGCAGGATTTCGATATTATTATTTCTGGATGTATGTGTGGATATGAGTGCTTCATATATCTCTGCTCATAATGCTAATGCGACTGGAAATGGAGGTGGAACCGCAGCATGTGTTATTGCTAGCCGCCTGTCCTCCGCCGATCCATCTCTTTCAATCCTCGTCATCGAGCAGGGCAGAAATAATTTCAATGACCCGGCCATAACCACCCCTGCCGCATACCCCTCTCATCTTTCTCCTGGATCTCAGACAGTGACGTTTTACCAATCAAAGCCAAGCGAGCATTTATTTGGTCGTGAAGTGATCGTCCCCGCGGCACGAATTTTGGGCGGTGGTAGTTCAGTCAACTTCACGATTTACACAAGGGCACAGGGCATCGATTATGATAGTTGGAATACTGAAGGATGGGGCCAGAAGGATTTACTTCCCCTTTTGAAGAAGGTCTGTCTGTTCCCAGATTTTTGCTTGTAGTGAGACTCATCATTGTGTACTCGTTAGACCGAGACATATCACATTACCGGTCCTGGGATCAATCCAGAAGTGCATGGATATTCTGGACCCATTCACATCTCTCGTGCAGGCTACACGGTACCGAGAACTGCAACTGAATTTTTTGCTGTGGCGGCAGCCCTTGGCGAACCTGAAGTTCCAGATCATCAGGACCTCAAACAGTGTGGAGGATTTTCTGTAAGCACTGCTGTATCTGTCCAGGCTACTTTCCCAGTTAGATCTTCGCTAAGCACAAAGCACCGCACAGCGCTGGGCACGATTTGTTTCACCCGATGGCAAGCGTCAGGACGCCGCTCACTGTTTTATCCACCCGGTAATGTCGGATGGGAAACATCCAAACTTGCATCTTCTCCTGGAGACTAAAGTCGTCCGCGTCCTTTTTGACGATACCAGGCGTGCGACAGGGGTTGAATATATCCCAAATGCCGGAATAAATGCCAGTATTCCACCCATGAAGGGGTTGCATGCTATTAAAACTTGCATAGTGAATGCAAGGAAATTGGTCATTGTGGCTTCTGGCGGCTTGGGAACTCCTCAAATCCTAGAGCGGTCTGGAGTTGGAGACAAGTCTCGTCTTGATAAGCTCGACATTCCGGTTGTGTCTGACCTTCCAGGAGTCGGAGAGAACTATCAAGACCACCACCTTCTTGTACATCCCTATAAAAGCACTCTCAAACACGAAGAAACATTAGACGGGCTACTGAGTGGCCGGTTAGCCATGAGGCAAGTCATAAAGGAAGGAAATCCCATTGGTGGATGGAACGCATTCGATATTAATGGAAAGGTCAGACCTACTGAGGCAGAGGTTGAAGAGCTAGGTGATGAGTTCAAAAAGCTATGGGATAGAGATTTTAAGGAACAGAAAGAGAAGCCACTGACAATATCGGGGCTGGTATCGACGTGAGTTATTTCTCCGCTCATGACCTAGCACTGCAGAACCGTATAATAAACTCTGGTATACCCCCAGCTTCTTAGGAGATCATTCCAAGGTCCCACAAGGGCAATACTTCAGCATGGCTGCCTTTACCGCCTATCCATATTCGCGTGGGTCAATTCACATCACCGAGCGAGACCCATACTCAACACCTGACTTCGATGCCGGCTTCCTCAACCAACCGGTTGATATCCAAGCCCAATTATGGGCATACAAAAAGACTCGTGAGATTGCACGTCGTCTTAGTTTCTATTTAGGGGAACTGGATGTGGGCCACCCGAAGTTTCCAGAGGGCAGCAAGGCGGCGGTTGGATTCCCTTGTTCAAATTATGGTTCCATTGATGTTAATGAAAGGCTGGCTATTCCTAATATTGTATATACTAAGGAAGATGACATTGCAATCGAGAACTGGGTCAGACAAAACCTAAATACCACATGGCATAGCCTGGGCACATGTGCCATGAGGCCACGAGAGGAAGGCGGAGTCGTCGATGGGAGTTTAAATGTCTACGGAGTAAAGGGCTTAAAAGTTACAGGTGCGGTCCTTTCATTTCTTTTGCCGGCTCAAGTAGTATGGAAAACTTTATCTAACTTCTCTTCATCATATAGATATATCCATTGCACCAGAGAATGTGGCAGCAAATACCAATTCTACAGCATTGGTAATCGGCGAGAAGGCGGCAGAGATAATCGCAAAGGAGCTAGGGCTGGTAGGCTTCTAGAGCCTAGCCCTGCATATCACAATTCACAGGAAGTTTTCTAGAGCCGTAGTTATTATTTTATTTATACATTCCAGCTTGTATGCGAAACGATGAAGTCCGCGAAAAACCCTGACCAAAGAGGGGTACGCTTGAAATAGCGACACTTTCTAGGGCAGAAATAAGGCAATATTAGGCACAAACTCCCCCTACTTAGGCTTTTAAGCGAGTAGACAGGGATACATCTTACTATTTAAATAACTAAGAATCTTCTCTAAAATCTCTCTATAATATACTTTAATTATTATATCTTTGTTTTATTATATAATAATAAGAACTATATATATTCTTAAGCTTAAAAAGTATAAATCTATTCTAATTTTTAGAAATAAAAATTCTAAATCTTTGTTGTGTTATTAAACAAAAAGAAATCGATTACAAGAATTCTTCTTAGTTCCTTTTAAGCGAGATAAAAGCAGCGACGCTATGTTTGTATATCATTGCTTTATATTTTGTATAGGAGGTGTTAATGCCTTAGAAAGTGTCGCCATTTCAAGCATATCCCCAGAGAGCCTTATTAATAACTCCAAGCTCTGCACATTACTACTACGACTTGTTCAACTCCTGTCACCGCCGCCACGAACGCCAAGTGTTTGACTTTCCTCTGTAGTTAATTCTGAAGCTGTTTCTTCGCCTTACTGCTTCCTGGCTCAATCATTTGGATTTTGTGGGCATATCATACTATTCGGTGCATGGCTAAGAGATCTGCATTTAGCACATCGTCTTTCACGCGGCTCTGAAACTTCGCTCTTAGCTACCACCTTACTTTCTAATTAATGAACCACTTATGCAAGATACGTACTCCTATTGCATGTGAAGTCCAACGCATAGGCTACTGCAACCTCTTGGCATGTCTTAGGTGCGCAAAGACTGGGGTTCGAGCCTCATACTGGCTTCTGGATTGGTTGGACATTTTAAATCATGTCCTGTGTTATTCGCAAAAGATAAATATCTTCAATACATCTATTGTCGTGACTAAATGGGGGTGTGTGGCCACTAGGGTCAAATTTTGTCTTGCTTCGAAAGATTTACTAAGGGTTCCAGGCCCGTGTTCGAGAAAGCAGCAATCCACCTCCCACGCATTGTATATAGATATACGACTGTAGCCATCGAGGAAAATTGCTCTGCCCAACCCTTTTGTGTCGACTCCCACACTGAAATATATGGCTGCGCTCCTTTTTTGCCCCGGCTCTCCCACACCTGCCATATGTGGAATTGCAACCTGCCTGCTTCGACTATTTCTGTATTAACGAAATCTGCCCTGACATGCTCATCGTCAAAGTCGCTTTTACTAAAGCCCCAAGTTTTTCTAAAGCACATTAAAGCAGAAAGGATTTTCCTTATCAGTCAGATCTCTGAAAGCGAAATCATTCTCAACCAAATGATCTCTATTAGCTTCGAGATATTGTCTGCGCTTGCGATTCTCCCAAACCATATATACCAGTACACCTAAATCAAGTATAATCGTGATACTTAGAGCAACTACGTTGGCTCGCAGACCTTGACGGTAAGGTGCGACTGTATAGAGCTGTGGGCCGACGATATCTGAGAGGCAACATTAGCATCGAACAAATTAGGTGAGGAAATTCTGGTAGACGTACTTCCAGTTGAGTAGCAGACAAAGAATATGGCTTGAGAGGTGATTTTCTTGGTATGGCCGCCGATATTGGCAGAGACTGTTCCGAGACCTAGAATGAAAGCACACGGAACAACGCCTACCATGACCCAGAAACTTTTTGGACTAAGCGTTAGCTTACGGTATCGAAGGAATTAAACTTAAGCCAGGATGTGACGAAATGGAACCAGAGAAGACGGCCACATACCCGGCTATTAGGGCCCATCGATGCGACAGATCTATGGCATAGAGCATGATAGATCCAGCCAATGATATACAAGTGGCGAATACCGCAAGTGCCAAACGGGAATTCTTGAAATATCCAGCGGCGGTTATGAAGAGTAAGAGAGAAATGATTTCAATCAATCCAGTAGGGCACTGCAACAGAGTTGTTTGGAGGGTCGTGAAGCCGAATCCCTTGATGATCAAGCCTGCAAACTGTAAAATTGCTGCTGTTAGAAATACAGCGAAATTCGTAGTATATCACCTGGAGAACAATGACTTACAGAGGCGACACCGCCAAGAATGTTACCAGTACCAGCAGCAAGACCGTTAAGCCAAACCTTTGGATCGGTCAAGGCTTCAACTGCCTGATCCAGTTTGAAGACTTTGCTCTCAACTCCCGTCTGATTCTCCTGCACACGCTTGAAGACAATAGCTTTCTCCTCATGCGTGAGAAACCAAGCGGTTGCCGGATTCGACGGAAGTGCAAACCAGAGAACAATTGACCAAGACGTGGACAGTGCACCGCAGATGATGAAGGGGTATCTCCACAGCTGCAGTCCTGCTTGAATGTGTCCGACCCCGTACGCAAATAATCCGCCGGCAATGATTGCGATGCCGTTCATGCCGTACCAGAGGAGTAAACGGAACGGTTGTTCGTTACGTTTGTAGTACATATTGGTTATGATACTGCAATTTGAGTCAGCTACTACATGTTTATACAACTTGGAACTAGATACACACATGAAAGATGCTAATTGCACGGATTCAGCACAGCCAAGTAAGAAGCGCAAGGCAGCCAGACCTCCAAAGTTGGAGGTGGCGGCCATGAGAAAGCTCACCACGCCCCAGGCGAATACTTGTGAAGCGAAGTACTTTCCGACTGGGAATCTCTGCAGAAGGAGAAGTGATGGATATTGCCAGACAAGGAAGCCGAAGTAGAACATCGACGAGGTCCAAGAGAATTGAGAGCCGACGAAGCCGAGGTCATGTTGAAGATTGTAGATAACAGAGTACTGTAGAGACTGTTTATCGAGATACTGGAGGAAGCCTGTGACCATGAGAAGTCTGATATCTCCTGTTAGCTTGAAATACTTTTCCTCATAGGCGAGGTATGGAGAGACGTACGGCATCAGATGTAAGTCAACTTTTCGTAAGACTCGCCTTTCTTCCTCTTCGGAGACGTTCACATCTTGGATCTCAAGGTAGTAAGCTAATGCAACATCATTTCTCTTGCTGAGAGCATTCTTTTCTTCCGCTTATTTGAATGTCAGTGTGAAGCTAAATGAAAACATCAGATGATGGTGGTGCTTTACCTGCTTCTACATTTGCCTCAATTGCCGGGTCTACAACTTTGACTTCATCGGCAGTGGATGACATGATGTTGCTACCAAGGGGTACTTCAACGACAATATGGTCAATCTATGGTTTGAAGTAAGGGTCTTGATTCAAATGGTAGCTTGGACATCCCTTTGAGATGCACCTCCGTTAAGTAAGGCCGCACAAGACCTCGCCAATACTTCTAGTACACCCATTTCCTTAACTACCCATGGCTTCAAGCTTAGCAAGTGTTTTTGATGTTCTAAGATTAATGGCTTGAAAAGCCTTGCGGCTTGAAATTCGTCATAAATTAGTGAATTGTACCATGGACTGGAAGAGGGGGACGATATACTGCGATTTATGAAGGAAGAAAGCAAGCCAGCGTCCAGATAACCTCTTTCATGATTACTGATACTTATCGCTTCTGGCCGAGAAAGAGTAAGGCATATTTCTCCACTGAGCATGGCAAACGATTGCTTGTTTCCTATTATCGAATCAGGCTAGACTTTACGATAGGAAAGGCCTCTAGAGTCGAGGGCAGCCAGCCACGGTAGCTAATGATAATAATTACTGATACTCAAGAGCCGTAGTCCCTAGTATCTGCAGGATTCTTGGCAGGTCCTATATCCTCGGATAACCATTTAGCTGTTGGATTAGCTTCGTCAAGCAATAATCGTAACTACCATACCTTATCACGCGATAACATCCCCGACTATCGTGCTTTGATCAATTACCTCCACGATATCGGAAATCACACAATTATGAGAATTTCCCCCACGGATCCCATCTTTCCGAGGTTCCTGAGATGGGAGATCAGTAATCATCACCAGTTCCGCGTGCATGGCAGATTTTTCAGTCACAAATTTTCGTTCTTGAACAAGAGCGAAGATGCATCCTGAAGAGCCCATGCAGCTTTAGCTGAGCACCTCTGTCAATTGATATGATACTTGAGATGGATCACTAATCAGATAGAAGGTAAGAGAGAGTTAGATAGATTAAAAGAGCTTGTACTTTTCACTGCTTTATTAAACCTTCCTCCTGTCCCAGCGTGCGAACCCAGCCACCTTCAACTGCTGGAGACACTTGACGGTCTTTCCTCTCCGAAAATACGATTCTTGTGAATTTTTCAAATATGTCTGAAGTTGCAACACTTGTTGCACGAGCAAATGCCCGAGGTCCCACGAGTGGCTTCACTGATGTCTCAGACGATGCAGTTCAGCTTCCCCAAGATTTCGATCGAGCGGCAGCCAGGATCTTGACACCGCTGAAAGTGGGCTCCTTTACGCTTCAGCATCGCATAGTCCATGCTGCGCTGGGCAGGTCCAGAAGCGTTGAAAATGAAGAAAGTCCACTAGCAGAAGAGTACTTCTCACAGCGCGCAACACCTGGTGGACTGATAATATCACAAGCTACGGGCGTAAAAGCAAAGTGGGCTGGCTGGTCCTTCACTGCGGGGCTATACAACGATAGTCAAATCAAAGCAGTTTCGCGTAATGTCAGTGCGGTACATGCCAAAGGCGGGATCTGGTTCCAACAGTTGACTCACGTGGGCCGGTGCACATCGCCAGCACTGGTCAGACAGAGCAGGGAGAAGCAAGGATTGTTCTATCCCCCATACTACGGCTACAAATCAGTCTCATCCTCCGAAGTAGAAGAGTCGGGCATAAACACACATTCTGGGGAGCCGTTCGGTAAACCACATGCCTTGACAATTGACGAAATTCATGAGATTGTGAACGATTTCAGGCAGGCGGCAAAGTCTGCCGTCCGAGCTGGAGCAGACGGCATTGAAGTGAGTCGGTTAAGCCAGCGAATATGACTCCTATGCAGCTACTGATTCACGGCCATAGATTCTGTCCGGAAATGGGTTTCTCCTCGATCAATTCTTGCATGATAATATAAATAAACGCACAGACCAGTATGGCGGGTCTGTAGAAAATCGTTCGCGCTTTCCACTTGAACTTATAGATGCTGTGGCAGAAGTCGTCGGTTACCAGAATATAGGCGTGCGTATCAGTCCCTTCTCGAAGTAAGTGCATCTTTCCTGAACAAGGGTTCTTAGCTGACAGTTGAAAGCTTCCACGAAACAGATGGTTCTCAACCACTCGAACAACTACTCCACCTAGGTCGCGAGCTGACTATTCGTGGTGTCGCATACCTCCATGTAGGCGAGCCACGAGTCTCTAGAAACTTAGACGTCGAGGCAAATCTTCAGCGATTACTGGCAAAGGGCATTGAGATCGAGGACATCTCACTACGACCTTTCCTCAAGCTCGTAAGGGAGGTACATCCATCGAACCCTCTATATACTCCAACTGTCCTATTCGGCGCCGGTGGATACACATCAGCAAGCGGGGTTCTTACGGTGGAAGAAGACCTTGCAGATGCCGTTGTATATGGCAGACGGTTTATCTCCAACCCAGATCTCGTCCGCCGGATTCGATTCGGTTATCCACTTACACCGTACGATCGAAGCACATTCTATACACATGGTGCGCAAGGATATGTGACGTACACTACCTATGAAGAGCAGAATATCAAGCTTGAGGGCGTTCGCCCATCACCTGATATAATGACTAACGGTTCTTCCAACGGAATTGAGGCTCAGGTTGTCAACGAAGATGACATACAATCTTCGCGGAAGGTTGCTATCATTGGCGCCGGTGTTAGCGGAATTGTGTCTGCTAGTGCCTTGAAAAGATTAGGAACATTTGACATACACATATTTGAACGCAAGAGTGTGCCAGGCGGCAGCTGGGTGTATGATCCGATTTCAACCAACACTCCGGTCTTTCCAGCGGCAGAATCCAATGAAATCAATCCACCGCTTCGTCGACCACACGGAAAATTACCAGTGACAGTGTCGAGGTCGAAGCAACGGCGCTTCCTTTCCTCGCCACTCTACGAGAATATTCGAGCAAACATCCCAGCGGATGTTATGGCCGAAGGCTCAACTTTCAAGCTACCAATCCCGAGACTGGACACTGATCCGTACCTAACGGCATTTGAGATAGCCAGCGGCGTAGCGCAGACGGCACATCAGTTCGATGAATATATCAGATATAACACTAGTCTAGAAGACGTCGATAAGATTGCAGAAGATAGACTAAAGCTTGTCTTGCGACAGGAAAACCCAGATGGAACCGATACCTGGTATGAAGAAGAATTTGACCATTTGATAATTGCCACGGGACACAATTCGGTACCACGAGTTCCTGACATCCCAGGCTTAGACGTTTGGACGGGTCAACTGCGTCATACGACAACCTACAGATCTGGAGAGGAGTTCAAAGGAAAAGTGAGTCTTGCCCATATGTTAAATAAGATTACCTCAACTAACTTTCTTTAAAGCGCATTCTGATCGTCGGTACGAGCGAAAGCGCCATCGACGTCTGCCTCCAATCTCTCCCCCATGTCAGACAACCGATCTACGTCTCCCAACGCTCACCCCATCCTCGCTTTCCTACAGTCTTCAATCGAAAAGGCGTCCAAGTTGTTCCCACCATCTCCCATTTTAGCCCGACGACTATCCACCTGACTGGTGGCACCACTATTACCGACGTAGACACCGTCGTCTTCGCCACCGGCTATTTTTACACCTATCCCTTCCTATCTCCCACGATTCGCCCTCCTCCCGTCTCAGGTTCTCGCATCCCCGGCCTCTACGAACACATTTTCGACACCTATAATCTACAAACCATCGCTTTCATCGGTGTCGCAAACGCTACGCTATCCTGGCTTGCATGGGAGAAGTCCGCATTTCTCGTCGGTCTCTACTGGTCGGGTCAAATACATCTTCCGCCGCTCGAACAACTGCGAGGATGGGAGGTGCAGCGTTTGGCCCAGACAGACGACCGCCATTTCCATATTCTGGCAACGCAGCCGGAGAGAGTGCTATATTTTGATACTCTGAATGAGTTGGCCGGTGACTACTTAAGGACGAGAGCTATGGACGATGTCTTGTTGAGAGATTATCCCTTTGAGTGGGTTTTGTCGTTGATGAATGCACGTGATGTGAAGTTGAAGTTTTATGGTATTGAAGAAGAAAAGTCTGTCGTATAGAAAGTACATGTTAAATACTTAGAAGCAGGAAGGTAGAACTGAATCTGATAGAACTTGCGAGTGCACTAGAAGGCTCCCTCACATACGTAAATATAGTCCTGAAAAGTTCATCGCTCAAATATAATTTGACGACTGTACTATAAGGCACGTCAAATTTTAAATTAGCGCCAATATTGAACTTAAGGACACAACATATTTAGAGACATAGATTGATTTGAGGGAGCAAAGAATATGTTGAGAATTATGCACGGGCTGATGCTTTCCGCACAGGGATATATAAGTTGCCAAATTACAAGTTTCTTATCTTGCTACAACCATGAAACGAATACAGAGAATCACAGCCTTGCCGTAAACCCTCCCAAAGGCTCCATAAACTTCAGCGTCGATGGAGATGTAAGAAGATCTTGGTCCTCCAAAGCCTTCATGAACGCTTTGAAGGTCGGCGACGTCCCATGTGCTCGAAAAGCGTTTCTATTACGATACCTTCTCGAAGCCGTTAGGTGGCAGCCAAAAGGGGTGTTTTTGAACAGAAATTCTCCCTGCACGACTTTGAAGTGAGGAGCAGGAAGGGTAGAATCAAACTCACGTCTCTATCATGATCAACTCCTGATTTCCGGTCTTGTCTTTTCTTCCCTTGTGAAGATGATATCGTAATGTTTCAGGCTCGTTCCTCTCGATGAATTGACAAAGTGCTTTCATCAGCTCAGCGACCTTATATGATATGAGGATGAGCAATTCTGTAGGAATAAAAATTGGGGCATAAATATTAGGGCATACCCTCTCGGTCTTTCCTGGCCTTGGGGAAAGGATTGCAATGAGGTTAATCTCTTGGTCTGCCATTGTTGAGATGAAGTGCTGGAATGTCGAGAGTTGACGGAATTTGATGATGTCTGTTATGGCATCAATGATTTTTTCAATCGAAAATTGTAAAGAGTGGCAGATGATATAAATGATTGCCTCTGATCAAATTTGCCTATTGGCAGGGATGACGTACTTTATTTGCCGATTAGCCCACAGGCTGTCAATTATCAGGAGAAAGGGGTTCAAGAACATTAACGTAGGTCAGTTGATCGGGGCATCCCAAATCTCGACATATGGACCAGAATTAGTTTTTGAATACGCCCGTAAGATACTGGCTGTTGTATTTCGGATGTTGAGTGGTTTTCGCTTTTTCCGTATTTATATATCCTCGGCATAGTATCCTATTTGTCATTTGGCGTAATTAAGGAAAGCATCACGACTTATCCTCGGTAGAGGATAGCAATTATTGATTCAAATAGTATACCACCTCGAAGCTAGTAGAAAATAGGTTATGCAATGAAGTGGACACAACGCATTAATTCAATAGCGTTTAGTTGAGGGACTATGATTTTGAAGGTATGATCCTGCTACGTGATAGTATCATTGATAATTGGCGACAACCTTATACCACCCCTGTCAATGTTTCATCGTCTCTTAGTTCTTACTCTGCTTGCGTATTTTCCATTTGGTGGTATTTCAAATCCTTACTCACCTAGATAGATATCGGACTCACAAATAACCAAGTCTTGTCGACGAAAGCCATCTTCACTATTGATAGCAATAAGATGTATTGAGTTTTATAACTTCGCCTTAATATCCTGGCTATCTTGTTTTGCAAGGAGCCTTAATGGTACTCTCTGAATCTTACCCGATGCACTTTTCGGAATCTGATCTATAAAACCGACGCCTCCTCTCAGCCTCATGTGATTTGCCACTTTCGCCGCCAACCATTCCTGCACCTCCTTCCCAAGAGCTTCGTTTCCTTCATAACCTTTAGCAGGGACGATATAGGCTCGTGGAACTTCGCTAGCAAGCTCGGGATTGTAGAATCCGACGACGGCGGCGTCATTGATCTTCGGATTAGAGAGGAGAATGCCTTCTAGCACTGCCGGTGCAACCTGGAATCCATTATACTTAATAAGCTCCTTGATCCTATCTGTGATGAATATGTTGTAATCGCTGTCTTGGTGTCCGATATCTCCGGTCTTGAAGTACATATCGTCTGTCAAAGCATTTCTTGTACCTTCAATGTTGTTAAGATATCCTTTGAATATGTTTGGTCCCTTTACCCACAGCTCCCCTGCCACGCCAGCTGGCACTTCTAACCCATCAGGAGAGACGAACTTCGCCGTTTGATTAGGACAAAGTTTACCAACAGATCCTACTGCTCCTCCCCAGTCTTCCCAACCCTTTATATGATATGGTTAGTCTTATATTTGAAGCGACCTAGCTAATAGGATTAAGAAGGAGTTTAGTTCACCTGTTGACATACGACTGGACTCGTTTCACTTAATCCATATCCTTGAATAATCGGGATTCCGAGCTTTTTAAACACAAGGTCGACAAGATCCTTGGTCAATGGAGCTGCTCCTGAGTTGACCATGCGGAGGGAAGTTAGATCAAAACGACTCACTATCGGGCTCTTTCCAAGTATCAAAAGCACCGGTGGTACAACAAATGCAAACGTTATCTGGTGCCTCTCGATGGCTGAGCAGAATTTCTCTACATCGAACTTCGGCATCACTACTGTCTGGGTACCGCGGTATATTGATAGATGGACGATAGCAGTCAACCCTGGTAGGTAATGGAGTGTCAGTATAAATGTTATAAAAGGCGTTCACTTCTAGTACTTTACTTACCATAACTATGGTAGAATGGGATGAAAGCGATGACTTTGTCTGCCTTTCCTGTCGGACCTTGACCCCAGTGTATATTATGGCTATCCATAGAGTGAAGCATAAGAATATTTGAGACGATATTGGTGTGAGTGAGCATCACTCCCTTCGGTCGCCCTGTTGTTCCAGATGAGTATATAAGAAAGGCGAGGTCGTCTGAAGGGTTAATGGTAACACGTTGAACATGCGGTGCCCCAGCATTTATGACAGATTCCAGGTGCTTGTACTTATGAGATAAATCCCGCTCATCTCCAATGAGGATGATCCTGTCATCAGAGATTCCAGCATAGTGAGCGGCCTTGATCGCGATTGGTAAAAGTGACTTCTGGGTCACTAGTGCCTTTGCCTTGGAATCCTTCAGCTGGAAGCCCAACTCCTCCGAATTGTAGGCAGGATTGGCAAGAGAAGCAACTCCACCGGCCCAGTGACAGCCCCAGACGGCCGACGGGAAGTCAATGCAGTTCGTGGAGAATACACCCATAACGCCACCCTTCTGCCAATTCCACTGCGTTCTGAGGCCTTTCCCGAAACCTACGGCTAAATCCCGAACATCGCAATACTTATATGAGCGATGGGTATTGGCGTCAACATATATGACTATTCTCTCGAAAAGCGTTAGCAAGCAGCCTTTCCGGTGAAGAAAGGGGACCTCATGTTGACCTTGGTCTTCAGGATATGGCCTGGTCGTAGACTCGAACAAGAGTCCCCATATATCCACATTTGGGATTTCGACAGGTGGGAGAACGGATTCAAACGGCATCGTTACAGGACAGGCGAGAATACACGTGGAGGAATATATGGCAACACAAGTACAGAAAGCATCACCTTCGATTTAGTGGGACTACAGCATTAAGTATCGTGAAATTTATGACGCATCTGTTATAACCGTAAGACAAGGCCGAGGGTAATCAGAGTCTGGGATTATAGGTAGTTTCAAGCTTGCGCCATATTTCTGTAGTCGGGACTTTACAAATTGCCAGAACGGAGTCAGTAGCCCGCATTTCCTCGGATAACGACCGACATACTACCCAACCAATAGTGTAATAATGTGGGCAATCAAAGGACGGTTTACGTGCGTTATTTATGCTACAGAGTAACAGTAATCGATTCATCCCACGAAATAATACTGTGAATATATTGGGCCACAGAGATTGAAGACTACACGTTCATGAATCTTTCTCAAGTTAAACGTTGCTATTAATAAACTATTGATACTATGGCTCAATATTTGATTTTATATCTGAAAGCTTCAAGAGTCGAGGTTTAGTCAACTTTTCATCTGATAAGGTTTTCTGCTGAGTTGCAATACGTATTGATACTCTATCAGACTCCTTGTTCGTTGATGAATAAGCCTGCCATTCCCTGGCCTGTACCTACGCACATGCTGGTCAGCAGTACCCTCTTCTTCTTCCTCCTAGCTTCGCTCAACCCCGTAACAATCTGCCTCACACCAGTGGCTCCAAGTGGATGACCAAGTGCAATCGCACCACCGCGAGGGTTGACTTTTGCAGGGTCAAGACCAAGGAACTCATGGCAATAGACAGCCATGGATGCAAATGCCTCGTTCAACTCAACAAGATCAATATCGTTCAAAGAAACGTTGAGTTTCTCGAGCAGCTTGGGAATTGCGATTGTGGGCCCAATTCCCATAATCCGGGGCTCCAATCCCGTTACGGTGGCCCCGCAAAACTTAGCCATGATCGGTTGTTTAAGTCTCTGCGCTGTCGCCCGGGTCATCAGAAGAACCGCTGCAGCTGTTTTGAGCGGGAAAGAGAAAGTCAGCAAAATATAACTTTATCCAAAAGTATAATAGTAGATGTAGTAAACAAGAGAGTCAACACACCTCCATCTGTGATTTGACTTGAATTGCCGCCAGTGCTTCGATTGCCATATTTCGGGAATGCAGCCCGAATTTTACTGAGTGCCTCAAAGGTCGTTCCCCACTTCGGCCCTTCATCCTTGGTCACCGTGATCTGTCTGACTTCTCCCGTCTTCGCATCCTTGATTTTCGTCGTAATAGGCACTATCTCATCATCGAACAGACAAGCTTTCTGAGCCGCCTCGGCGCGTCTAAACGACTCCGCTGCGTAGCGATCTTGAGCCTCCCTCGAGATATTGAAATCGGAGGCGACATTCTCCGATGTCTGTCCCATGGGCTGCTGGCATTGTGCTGCTGCTGTCGCGCTTTCCAGGATCTCCGGCGCGAATTCGGGAGCAAGACTGTTTCCAGAGCTCATCGATTCCGCCCCTACGGCAATGCCGATGTCAATACTGCCGCAGCGAATCTGGTTCGCAATGTCCTGCACGGCTTTGAGACCAGAGGAGCAAAATCGGTTTACTGTAGAGGTACCAGAGCTGACAGGAAAGCCAGCTGCGAGGGCTGCAGCACGAGCATAGTATGCCGCGTTTAGATTCTCGACCTTGTGCGGGTGAGTTAGCATCGAATTGAATGGACATTTGGATGAGTGAAGGAGGTTACATTTCCAACGCAAATGTCTTCCACAAGATCAGGGTCGAGACCAGACCTGGAGTTGACTTCCTTTAGGAGAGAATAGACGAGAAATCCAAAATCCGAATCTTTGAAGCTGCCTTTGAATCCTTTTGCCAGCGGTGTTCGCAGAGCTAGCGTTATCACGATATCGTCTGCATGTCTTTCCAGTCTAAATCCAGAATCAGTTCTTTCTTTAGCAGCAGCTATAGGGTAATCGAAATTCCAGACGTACAAAGATGACAACCCGCTCTCGTTTCTCACGTGATTTAGAATGGATTCTAGTCTTTCAGAGGCCATGTTGTATTTTTGTTGGCCTTCTCAAATAATAGCTTTCTTGCAAAACTCCTGGTTATCTTTCGGTAGCTAGATAGCAAACATATGTAATTTTGTGATCTCAAATATAGATTTCAGTGGATTGGTCCACGTCGTGGATATCCGAGGATAACAACAGAGTTCTTCCATCCTTGGTTACTAAACAGATTACGTTCATACATGGTGATTAATAATCCTTGGGGCTGCATACAGTAGCTGCAATACTGCTTGGCTGACTCGTCGGACGACGAATCCCGAGAAATGAATCCGAGGCTCCAAGTCTGTTCGCAAAGGAGACCCTTTAGGTATAGATAAGATCATTCTGTCACATCAAATGATATAGTTAAAAAATAGTACTCTAATTTATCCTTGGCATTGCTACCGATAGAAGGGCGGGAAAGGACTGTCACGAATTAACTAACTCTCTACTGTTCAAACTTTCACAGTCTTGAGGCGATGATCCGTTTGAGTATAATGGTATCGATGCATGTCAGACTATTGGTTTGTGCTCCTACTGCAAAAAAGTCCTGGACAACAGAAGCTCGATTTGCGAATGAAAGTCTGATCAGACAATGCTACAGATTTTATTGTCCGTCACTGCTCGACGAGATTCAAAATTTGTTTGTGTCCTTCCGCGCAGGCGTAATCAGTGCCCGCCCATTATTAAGAACCACCTTTCCACCAACAACCGAAGTTACGAATCTAACCTCCTCCCATCCCTCCTTATATTCTCCACTCCTCCAAATTTCCGTCAATAGCTTGTCTCCGGGCCTGGTCGGCGCCGCGAACCTCGCCTAGAACTCCCTCATATGTGCCGGATTATCTCCAACTTCTTTCAAGACACCGTGAGCTGCAACGTTATATTTGAACAGGCCATGCATGATCGAACCACCGAATCCCATTCCTTTGCCCGGCTCGAGAGTAACGTGGCAGCATTTATCCGAGGAAATCCAAAACGGCACATTTGGTTCTTATCCATCTCACTGAAAGAGAATCGTAGAGTCCAGCTTAATAAGCCCTCTCGTCACGAATCAAGGCTCTAGAAGGGATAGTTGAGTACTGTGGCCTGAGTAATCGACCAGTACTTGCGAGATATTTATGAAGGGTGAATTTGCCCCGCAGCCATGGCAGTGCGATCGAGATTACAAATTGGAAGCGCGTTACGAGTGTGATGTAATATAATCATCACAAAGGAGGCAATTCATATTCCAAGTACTGGCGTCCACTCACATTGTGGGTTTTTCTTTTGGCATTATTGTATCACCTTCAAGCCTGAGCTGTAATGGCGACCCAGCCACAGATTGTTTTCGGCTGTGAAAGCAATGTCTCGGGCAATAAGGAGACCAGTGGCCGCCCTGCATTTCGCAATGGGGAGCGAATATCAGGTCTGCTAAAAGTATCGACAGATGGAAAGAGCGCTCCGAGATTTGATTCTGTCGAGATTATATTTAAAGGTGCTCACTTATTGCGGTTTCTAGTTTGGTTTTGGAACTGACAGTATGCTTCTTGAAGGGAAGGTGACGACTACGATTCGATTCAGGCACCTGAAACCGCTTACTGCAGAGAGTGAGGTAACGTTCAACTTGCTGTCTGATTCTCGCATTTTTCTCTTCCCTAATAAACTGGAACAGCTTGTCTGTCTCACAGATGTCAGACCATTACCATATTTTGTATGGCAAGACTCTGATAAGACCTACTGCGCATGTTTTCATTTTGATATCCCGGACTCAATTACAGTCCCTATATCCGAACGCAGGTCACTATGGAGTGCCCTATCAGCACAGCTTTTGCACCCTTCGTTACGACTTCATGAAGTCGTCCAGAATCCGTCAGACCGTAGCACGTCAGTCGCTCATGAGTACAATTCAGTTACAGATAGTACCTTGGGGGCGGCCGAAGTATCTTACCAAATTACCCCCACAATTATCCACCAACGGTGCCGCATACTCAGTACCTCACGTGAAATTATTCTGCTCCCATTGCTGGGCCCAGACCACCAGTGGAGGTCGGAGACTTCGCCGGAGAATATCAAACCACGACATCAACATCTGTCATAAGCGTCTCCAAGCTGAAAAGATGGGGCCGTTTATCGGTTTCGATTGTAGAGCCAGAATCCCTGATGCTTTTGAGGGAGACCCCGGCTTCTGTGGGCGCTAGCAGCAATTTTCTATTGAAATTCTAGTTTCGACGGCCTACCAGTAGCACTATTAGGGAGTTGAATGAGGGACCCATGATACCAGATTGCAATATATTAACCAATCTAGAAGTGACAAACTACTTCTCGTTGACAAGGCATTGCTACGTACTTTCTTCGAAGGAAGCCTCTCGATCACCTTTCACCACACAGGAAACATCATGAGCGACCCGCAGATGCAAACAATACGATTACGGCCTTGGGAGAAGCATCAAGAAATTTGTAAGTCGATGACTTTTCTAGATCCCCTCAGTCGGGTTTAAGTCTTTAACGCGCGGAGTAACAGTATTTGGATGATAGTAACTGCCGAAAGCTACAGTGGGTGGCCACATGTCTACGCGATTTGCTTAAATAATCAATTCCCTATCCACTTATATCCTTCTTATTTACCCTATTAAGAAGTCAGATTTAGAGCTATTGAGACGCTAATTATATAAATTTTACCAAGATATCTAATATACATTTCTGTTAATTTAGTATTTTGTGTACTACCTATTAGCCTTCTTTATAGCGTCGACACGCTTTTGTATCCCTTCTGCAAGCTTATTTAAAAGCTCTAGTGCCTTATATACTCTATTATAAAGTCTATAGTAGTATTACTATTGCCTATACCTTTAAGTTTAGGATATACTTTATTGATTTCTGCTTTTAGTATCTTCTAGAGGTTTTCTATAGGGTTTAAGTTAGGCGAATATAGCGGCTAAATTATTATATCTATTCCTATCTCTGCAAGCTACTCTATAATTATATATGCCTTGTAGATAGGTGCATTATTGTATATAAAGATGCTATCGTGTTTGAGAATCGTAAGAAGGTATTCGCGCAAGACCTTAATATATATAGTAGCTGTAACCCTTTCTCTTTTTGTATGCTGGTCCTCTTCTATAACTACTAGATTACTTCTATACCCAAAGCCAAATACAAACTAGAACATCTGGGTTCTCCCTTTTGGTGCCTTAACTTGAATTGCCTAAGGTTCTAAAGCTTCGCCTATAAGGGTTAAGAAGATATTAGCTAGTGTATAGGGTATAAAAATTAAAGGGGGAATTAACCCGCCGACGATATACCTACTGGATGGCACCTCCATTTCCATGCTTGATTAAGCACTTATCTGACTACTGCAACCTTCTCCAAAACTCTATTGGCCTTCTATTGTAATTTTTAGCCTATTCTATTTGTTGTTAGGTATGATCTTCTATTAGAAATAGCTGCTGTTTAGCATGCTACTTTTGAATACCCGACTTTTTGAGATACCGGTAGATTGTCTTCTTAGAGGCATAAGGCGCGTACTGAATAAAACGCTGTTAGGTAGTAATCTTTGGATTTAATACAATAGCACGTCGTATAAGGCGATAGTCACCTATAGTAAGAACTGAGGGTGGGCCTAGGCGGGTAGGGGTGATACAAGAAACCTGGTGAGACGCGTTTTTGACGATAGTGAGGCAGGTTGAATCTGTAAGGTTTTCTAGACGAGCAATCGCTGTAAACTTAATGCTTTAATCCCTAGCACTAATAATCCTTGATCTCTGGTTAGGGGATACCTTACCCAAGGGCTGGCGTGGTGTACTAGGTGCTTTCATATTGATGTAGTTGGTTGGTGAGAATCGTGTAAATTACGCTTTTTATGATTTTTGCGTAGACTAGTGGCAACTGACTGTAAGGCTACGTCAAGTATTAATCGAAGCCAAATTTTGGACAGTTCGAAGTGAGGGAGACGACCGCATTAGTCCTCACTACCTGGCAAAAACGACGCGCATATACTGCCCACATTCTGGTCTCCACTCTTGTCCAGGAGATTTATCCTTAATATGCGTATCAGGGTTCGCAGAGGACCGCAGTTCCATGTACACAGAGAGCTGTTATTACGAGCACTCATTCAGGTAATCTATTGTGGCTTAAAGGTTATATGATATATTTATAATTAAACTCCAAAAACCTAATTCTAAATAAGCAAAGGATTTAAGTTCTAACTTGACTTAAAAAGATAGAAATAGATTATATAGAGTTATTAATCTGTTAAGATATAAATAGAAGTAGAATTTCTATTGTATTATAGATAAGTTATTATATAGAGATTATAATTATTTATTTATAACGTAATATCTTCTATACGAATCCAAGCCTTACATTTTAGTCTTTACCTTATCTTATATCTATTCTAGGGGCTGCAGCTGACTTGACTAAATCTCGCGTCCTAATGGGTCTCTAGTTTATGATAGGTCTATTGCAGCTTCTCTAGACACTTTAATGAGAGAGCTGCTCTTGTTGGAGAAGAGGTATGCAGGATTCATACCTAGTGATGATCAAGAGCTAGATTAGTTACGTCTCTCCTTTCTAGAATCCGGCTCTCAATCCTCCAATCTATAACTGGCCCACGGAAGTGAGAGAGGGAAATGCAGTATGCTTCTCCCATAGTCCCAATACCCGGAGTCCCTCCACTAAGACAGTTCCTACTCCCTATAGTCGCAGTAACTGCGTCGCCAGACTTCCATACTCCCTAGATAGTGAATAAAGTTTTGCATATCATCTGTCCCCCTTTGTGATGAGGAGTAGAGCAGATTTATATTTCTTGGAGAAGTTTGAGGCGATGACTGGACGTTAGACGATGGTATTAAGCTTTGAGAATTGTCCATATCTTGAAGATCCCAGAATCAAGTGCAGTCAAGGTCCGAGACTGACTCCATCGGAGACGAAGCCCGAGTAGTGCTATAACTGATGCCTGGATATTGGGTGTAGGGATGATGATATTTGTGCTCTTGGAAAATGGTAGCGCTGGATCTTGAAGTTGTGAGAGCACGTTCAATATAGCATTCAGTTCTCGAAAAGACATCGTTGTTCAGAAAAGGATTGACTGAAGCTATTCTAGCCACCTTGGAGACAGTTCAGTAACAGAGTCCAATACTTATGAAAGTTGAGAAATTCTTTTGGCAATGAGTACGGGTGCGTGACCTCTCTTGCATAGCCTCCATAGCATCATGAGACTGATCGTTTGCTTGCTTCATACCGACAACTGAGTCAGTATTTAGAGCCTCTCCCTGCCACTGAAGTGACAATGCATTAGTGTCTCCGGTATCGCCGGCCTTTGATGGCTCGTGGCCACGGAAGATGTGCAGTTCACTGCAGCTGTGTTAATTTTGTATTATTTATTCACTAACTCCTAAGCCGGAAAAATCTCAAAGGCTCGCGTTACTCTCTGATCCGACTGAACTGGTCCTGTGAAACCTGAGGACCTTGGAAAGTCTCCGCGGCGAATGGATCACCGATAACTACCTCCTAGTTCTGAGAATGACCCCCGTATTATCCATCTTTGATCAAATCTTCCACAATAAGTGATCCCAATCACGGATCCTTGGTGGTCATGCTAATCAACATTATTAGGCAAGTTCCGAAATGCGGGCAATCTCTCGGACTAAGAATTTGAAGGAGGAGAGTAAGGCGACGTCTTTGGGCTTGTTGCTCATGAAGCCAAGACTAAAAGTGCATATACCCCTCTCCTTACGAAGTATCACATCAAAGGTCTTAGCACACGCTTGTCACGGGTCGACCCACTTAGCCTTTGGCTAGGAGACCAGCGGTACTGTCTAAAAGTGACCTTGCGGGCTCTTTAAATCTGAGCGCTAGGACTTGAGGCCTGTAAGCCTCACTGTAAATAAATTTTTTTAGGGCTGATCTATGTATAGTGTATGTTAAGTCTTTTGAGGCGATCCTTCGTAAGGCTAGCCTGTTTATCAGGTAATGAAATCTCATAACATGCATTCAACGAAAGAAAGAAGTAAATTACTCGAGAGGCAAAGAAATCAGGTTTGTCAGGGTACTGTCTGGTGCTACATCCAATAGATTGCGACTCACACTGGCTGTGATCTACTTTAAGGCTTCTTCTAAAGTAAAATAAAAGATCTCTACTTTATGCTTGCCGCTTCCTACCCTCTTACAGCAGATAAACAAAAGTCGGAGCCTTATCACCTAATCTACTCAACTCGTCTCGGCTCATCCCTTCCCCAGAATCCGAAGCCGCCCTCTTCTTATTGATCCTCATATAGGTCAATCTCATGACGACGACAGCACACAGACCCATAGACGTGAACCCAATCTCCAGAGCGTGGCCCAGTAAGAATTTGGGCGAGTCTGCCGTCCGGTAGAAGTTAGAAGCAAACGCACCGCCGAAGTTTCCGACGCCGATGTGCATTGCCATGGCAACGGCGCGTTTATACGATGGGGAGATGTTGTTGGATATCCAGGTTATGTGGAGTGGGAAAGCTGGCGTCATGCCGCAGTAGGCGATGAAAACGCCCGCGTAGACTACTCCTGGGGCTTTACCAGAAGCGGAGGCGGCAACTATGGAGAGAAAGTAGTCAGCTGCTGTTTAGGTTATGGATAAGTGGTGACAGTTCAATTTCTTTCTAAGATGGCAAGACGGCGAAAACTGGGTGGACTAAAATAAAATTGGGTTTGAGACTTACGGGCTATGGTGAATCCAACCACGACTGCTATCATGGGGAAAAAGACCCATGGTGACCGCTTCCCTCCACGCTTAGCCGAACGGTCAGATAACAGGCAAATTCCTATCGTTCCTAAGCAGCCAGTGGCGTAAATTGGAATTGTAAGAAGCTGAGCGGTGGTTGCTGATAGAACAGAGATTAGTATGAAATTCTTGAAAATTTCAAACTCAGATGCATCAGCTGCTCGACAGATTCACTTACCAGCATATCCTAATTCATTTATAATGGTAGGCAAGAATAGACTGATTCCATAGAGTGGACAAATGAGGCCCCAGTAAACCTAATGACATTGTCAATAAAGTTATTCATCGCGACGTATGCATTGAAATGTGAGCTACTTACGATGATAGCCAAATACACCTGCCAATCAGACATAGCAGCCTTGAAGTACTCCCACTTAAACTCACTCGTTTCTACCTCTTCGACTAGGCGGGAGGAGGCCTTAGAGCCGTGATGCTTCAGACGGTTTATAGCCCACGCTCTCTCTTCTGCATTAAGAAAAGTCGCCTTCTCGGGGGAGTCGTACATTAAAAAGTAGGAAGAAGTAGCCACCACGATCGTGAGGAGCCCTTCAAGGATAAAACTGGCATTCGTCAGTAATTGGTCTTACAAGAGGGTCAGCAAAACTTACATCCATCGCCAACCAGCATAGCCACCAACACCATCCATTCTAGTTATCAGTCAGCTTTCATATCTTTCATCATCGAACTGATTGGACGTTGTCAGAGTAGGCAGACAGACATACTTTACTATAGCATAAGCCAGCAAGCCAGAAAAAGCACCAGCTAATGACGCAGCGCTGAAGAAGAATCCCTGCCGAAACGCCATCTCCTCTGCACGAAACCATAAGGTGAGGTAATAGCAGACACCTGGGAAGAGACCTGCTTCAAAGACACCAAGACTGAATGAAGATATGTCAGCACTCCTGAACATAGGATTGAGAGCATACTAGGCATTTACAGCAGTCGCACGGCAAGAAGGCCGTGGTAATTTCTCACCACACCCATACATACGGTGCAGATTCCCCACTATAATAATGTGAGTCAGGAGGACGTTCTCAGATGATGGGTGAGTAGCCCACTTACTGCGACCATTATGGTAGGTAGCCAAATCTTGTCCAATGTTAGACATCATCACTCACACTTATGCTTCTAATAAGGATGGTGAACTCACAGACGGGGTAAACTTCTTCAGAAGCATATTGGAAGGAATTTCAAAGGCTAGGGCAATATGTCAGCACGCGCAAGCCATCTTAGAGTTGTGAATGACTTACCTCCATAAGTAAAATAAAAAACAGTCAAACACATATTGAACTGAGGTCCCGTCAGCTTCAGCTCCGCCGGCATGCCCTGAATCTTTGCATTTCCGATGTTTCTATCCTTTCGTCAGTATTTACTCCCTATTTACAGTTCTCGGGCAATCCAATGATGGAAGATGGGAAGGAAAGGACTAGAGCAGGCTTTGGACGTACCCTCGATCCAGAAAGTTCAGGAGATAGAGAATGGTAACCATAGGAATCACGTGAAAGTCCATCTTCCGCAACACCTTGGCTGCATCTATACCACTCCAGTCAATATCGCTATCATCGCGTTCAATATCATGAGTCTTCTTGCTGATCACATTATTGCCGTGAGTCGTCGAAGGGGTTACAACGGATGCGTCGGCAACGTGATAGACTGTGGCATGCATTTCAGAGGAGCTCATAGTGAAAGAAGGTTGTTGGCAATCAAATTAGTTAGCCGTTTTCTTTGTTTGGATGGCGGTGATGTTGAGAACGAGAATAGTTGAGCTATCTTTGCTCTTTAGTGTTTCTCCATAATCAACGGCATGGAGGTTCATAAGTAACAGTCTCATTTCGATGCTATCAGCCTCGAAATTGCGTTGCGTGATAGCCGAGGATATCTGCGCAGGTCGGGAAAAGTGTGTCGCAGTGAAATCATTCTAAAATGTGAGGAATGTCATATGAGAGAGATAAGTAGATGGCACTACTTGTTGGTACATGAGTATACTTCGCCAATTCCTTCCCATGATTTGCGTTCATGTTCCACGTCCAGCGTGATATGTCCTCGGGTAAATCAGTTTTGGTGCAGTGGCATTTTACCCCGCTTGACCATCCCCACAAACAGTGCCTTAGCTTAAAACCCTCTCATTCGCTACCCAGCTTAAGTAAGTCATGAAGTGAGAAAATCTGGCGCCACATTGCTTTTGACCTTGGCTGTATGAAGGTGGGAAAGCAACATCGCGTAGGTACAGTACGGACCCGATGAGTGCGCAATGAGATCTTGTCTAGATTGTATCGGAAAAGCAATCACCGAGGGTATTATACAGCCATAGACAGGTTACTTCCGAAAGGTTAATAGTACTTGTCGGCAAACATTCGCCAAGTTTCGACCCAAAGGTGAAGGTGGAATGAATTAGCACCCGAGCTGAAACCAATGAGTGAATTCAATCCCTCCGCATACGATAAAGCCCCCAAGTTAGAGGCGAGTGGTCTAGTCAAAGTTGAACAAGTCATCATCGCAATTCATAAAGCCGTTATAGAAAGTGTTATTCAAAGACGGTTCGATATTTGTCGTCGGTAGCACTATCCTATTCCTCAGATTTTCTGCAGCGATATCCATGACACTTGTATGCTGGCTCTCACGCGACGCCATTGCCAAGATTCGGCAGAACTAATATACACCTTACTCGTACTCTGTGCATCATGTCGTGGTCTACTCATAGGTGTCTCTCTGCTCCTGCGCTTCACCTCCATGACTTGAGTTCTTTTCTGAGTTCCTCCAGTAAACTGTAACAGATAAGCAGTAAGGCCATAATTCTTAAGAGCCAGCATAAAGTGAAAGTCTTGAGTATAAGTCCAAAGAGGTGGCTTGGGGACGGCTCTATCGTCATTATCGCCAACGGCACAACGGTGACCCAAGTCGCTGGTAGATACTCACGAGGCCAAGCTCGTGTAGATTTGGCCTATCCGTATGACATTGAGAGCGGCAATACAAGCCTTCCCAAGTGATGTCTGTCTCTCGACTCTGCGTTGAGACTATGTAGGCTCTTGAGAGGGAGAAAAATCTGGAACAAATGTTAGTATTTAAAGCTCGACTAATAGAGATAGAGAGCTCCACTTTCTCTACACTGGCATCATCAAGTTCGTGTTGCAGCTCCGTCTCCAAAAATGTTGCAGCTGTTAGTGAATGAAGACTGAAGACTCTGCGCAGCATTAGATATCGTAGTCTCGAGGGGTCTTCCGCACGAAACATTACCAACATATTCTCATCCTTAAGGGGCATCCGTATGGCCGCCGTTGTCGTGTTTGAGTTTCGATGGAGACCAATCGCTTGACCGGGCGATATTGCCATTGACAGCCAGTGTGTGTTTTTCTCCTCGTCGGCCTTCTCGAACGAGCAACCTAGAAGTAGAAACCATTGAGTTAAGGATAGGAGCTCGGCGGTTATTCATTACTGATAGCAGTAATTGCAAAGTAGGAAACTCACACTGGCCCTTCGAATCGACACCTTCCGTGCTGCTTTTTATGTTGCGAGAGAGCATAGGTTAGAAGGCATGGGTCGACAGAGACAGTCCGAGCAAACTTAATGTACTTAAACGAAAGAGTACTAATCGTGCCTTTGTCACTATGTTCTGGAGCAATAATCCATCTAAGATCCTCCAGGCCAATAAGTATAGATGCACAAAACTTGACACAGCTCTGCACTAAAGTGTTGCGAATCTTTGTCTGAAGGGCATTACCGGAAACCCTTACTCGAGACGATCTGCCAGTCGACCGCTCCTCTGGCCGCTGGTTCTAGAGCATGTATAGGGATTGCATCATATTACCCCTGAGCGTGTGAACAATCGAAGTTGATTAGTTGGTTGATGGCTGCTGTTTGTTAAAAGACCTGGTATCGTAGCCGTTGATGGTTAAGAAGAAGAGTGGAGTCGAGATGGATTTCATGTGCGGAGGAACAGGATCCACAGCACCGGTCTAGATGCAGAGAAAACCAGTACTTTTATGGAGGGGGTTCTATTTCTGCGACTTGCGTATGTAAATTTCATTTCATTATATGCTTCGATATTGACAAATTATAATAAATAGGGCGGATGAACCACAAGTTCGTTATAGTCATATTTCAAAGTCACGGTGGCTAGTAGTTGTATTACTTGCAATTGAAATCTCTCATGATGCTCGACAACTTGGCCACAACAGGTCGTGCTCTATATTATATCGCGACGTAGTCAATCAGCTTTGCAAATTCCGCATCCAACACCTCTGCCGCACCCACGAGCTCAGGATCCCTATTCACACCCGCAATCAACGCCGAAGGGAGGTGGTATATCAGCTGCGTCGACTTTCGATCCTCGCCTTCCACCACCAACAGCTCGACCGGCACCGAGAGCCCCGCCGCCAAGTCGTGCCGTATCATCTTGATGGCAATCAGCGGATTCGCGACAATGATCCGCACCAGTCTACGTCCCCTACTAACCCCAAACATGGGGATCCAGGTGCCGTGGGGGTGTTCGCTGAAGATCATGAAACCGTGTGGGCCGAGCACAGACTCGACCAGACGCATGAACGCTTCCTTGTCGCCCTTTGCGATGACGCTCCTTGAGAGCTGGTACCAGGGAGGGTTATCTATGCGGCCAATGGAGCCACAGAGGCGTGCCAGGACTTCGTCTTTCGTCGCACGGTACAGTAGCTGCGAAGCGACGGTGATGCGCTTTCCTGTGGCATGCCAAGTGACATCTCGGTGCCTGAGGCACTCACTATGCCGTCAGTTCTTAGGGTTGGAGCATAACTAATCATTGCTGACAAATATGAGAATGAGAGAAGCTCATCTGCGTGTTACACTTCTAGTTTGTATTTCTACCCCGTCGTCATTTGACTAAGACCTGCCTGCTGTGACTATGGCCACTCGAAGCCGAAAAGGTTGCTGGACATGCAGACTCCGCCGGAGGAAGTGTGACGAGCAGCAGCCGTCCTGCAAAACATGCGACGCGCGAGACTTGACGTGCTACGGTTATGGACAAAGACCAGACTGGATGGACAGAGGCGAAAAAGAAAGGCAGGTGGCAGAAAGAGTCACTCGCGAGATGAAAATGGCTACTGAGCGAAAGCGCTCCCCGCTTTCGGTGGCCGTGACAATGATATCAATGACAGATATTCCACCGATCTTAGAGGCCAAGGATCGAACTCCCTCGTGGTCGGCATTGCGGGATAACAACCAGTTGTTGGTATATGCAAATCGATCTGATGAACGAGATCAAATATCATTAAACCAGTCGCAGGGAGAGAACACTGCTCTTTCGACCAGCCCTCCTTCGCTCATGGAACAGCACTACTCCCTGCCGCAGGCATCTCAAGAACAGGACTTGTTCCTTTCTGTCTGCAAGATCCAGAATCCTTTGGAAAATACAAATACGGGTCGAGAAGCTACACTGTTGATGTACTATCTCGATATTGTCTTCCAAAAGCAACTTCGATTTTACAACCGATGCTCTTCGTCCGGAGACCGTGGGTGGCTGCTCCTGCTCCTTACTCAATCAAAGCCAGCTTATCATGCTGCTCTTAGCTTGAGTGCCTACCACCTATTTTCGAGGTCCGTATCGGAAAGCTCTGATAGAAGAACCTGGTATGAGGAAATCGGAAGACATCACGTGCTGGCACTCAGGAACCTCCAAGTCTGTATCAATACATCGATTAACAGCGCCAAAGGGTTTGAATTAGAAAGCGCGGTCGAAGCCCTAGCTGGTGTTACCCAGCTAATTTGTTTTGAGGTATGATAAACCTCTGAGCTGCCAAAGCCTTCCTCATAGTACTGGTCAAACAGACTAACGGGTTTCTCATAAAGCACTATCGTGGCGGGAAAGAAAATTGGCAACTACATCTGCTGGCAGCATCGAACTTAATTCCAATACTTACAAACCACCTCGAGGTCCTCGGCTCATTAGCCAAACCAGCTCAAACCGAAAACCAGACTGTGATAATCAAAGTTCTTATCACCATCTATATAAGACTCGACTCGCTCTCCTGCATTTCAACAGGCTTGCAACCGGTTTTCAGAGACAGTTATCGGTCGCTCTTGGATAGCAAGAATGGTAAACTTCAGGTGGAACCGGTCATCGGATGCAAAAACTGGGTAATATCTCTCATTATCGAGACGGCAATCCTAGACGAGTGGAAAAGGAGCTCACGGCAACGGGGCGATTTGAGCATAAGGGAGCTTGCTAGACGGGCTGGCGAAATCGAGAGCCGTTTAGAGGGCGAGATTGAACAGAATCTAGAGTTCATGTGTCAATACGCGCAATCTTCGGGAACCTCGCGTAGGCTAACACCAGAAGCCGAATATCAATACATCGCTAGCAAGGTCACTCATATATTTGGATGCGCCAACCTTGTTTATCTCCACGTCGTTGTTTCCGGCTGGAATCCAGAAGTCCGCGAGATTCGGGAGAGCGTCCAAAGGTCGATTCTTGCATTAAGAGATCTTCCAGATATGGAACTGTTAGGCAGCCTGGCCTGGCCGTTTTGTATATCTGGCTGTCTTGCAAGGAGAAATGAAGAGGAAGTCTTTAGAAATATGATATCTGATGCTGCTGTTAATGAGCTGTCAATGGGAAATCTGTGGAATGTTCTTCAAATTATGGAAAGATGCTGGTCAAAGCGGGATGAGATGGTCAGGGGCCAGACAAGCTCTGAATGGACGGATGTGATGGGCGTTCTTGGTTCTGGGGTCTTGCTGGCATAAAACACATGTATGGGCGGAGTAACAAAAGAGCAAGAACCTGCCAGTCAAAATGGATGGGACAGCTCTATCTACAAAGGGCTAGGAACAACTGAGTACACTGAATGGTGAACTTCGCCTCATGTTATCGTTGTTTTTCGAGCCAAAACTCTTTGACGATATAGACTACTATCGATGGATTGGACTGCTAATCGGGATTACTTCTTGCGAAGCGTCTGAGAGCAAGTGGTCGCAGCTTTAATATAATTATAAATACTTTTGATAATAAATCTAATTTATTTAGATGTATATTAATTAATAACAATTCTCCGAGTCTAGCTGATAATTTGCCCCCCCGTGATAGTTCAGACCAATGGCAAAACGGAGTCGTATTAATCTCACTGCCAAAATAGCTCATCGCAGCAGAAAAGCCGCTTGGCAATAAGCGGAGAAGGTGGCCATTATCTCAATGATATTACTAATGAGGACTGCAATGGCTAGGCGGGCGGATGTATCATGCGGTTGCCAAAGCAGCCCCGGCTCTTACTATTTTTGGAAAATATTTAAGTACCATAGTTGGAAAGTGAAAATACCGCCATATACACCAATATTCCATATTTGTGTTCAACCCTTCCAACGAAAAAATGCGGCCCCGATTTCATATCTGTTGGCAGTATGACTAGCAAGTGCGGTAAGTCCAATTAGCAGTGATAGGCGAACATCTGTGGATGTAATTTGAAGCTTGAATGTTGCTACATACCCCCTATAGACGAAAACATAACTAGGGATTGATTGCCCAAAAGGTTCATGTGGGCTCTTGAATGAAGACTTACGAGTTGGCTATGACACCTTGAAATAGTATTACCTCTAACCGAAATACCACCACACAAAAAACTACGAATGAGTAGGCAAGGAGTCGAAGAATAACACAGTATCCGCCTCTTGTCTAATTCTCGCACACCGGTTTCATGATCAGTACGTTCTAACTAGAGCAGCGAAGAAAACATATATCCTGAGTAGTGGAAGGTTATAAGGTCATAATGTACTCCTTTTGTCGATTAAATGAATCAGTTAGCTGGGTCACAGAGTGCAGAATATTATACATTGAAATAGCGCTAGTGGCGCGAGGAACGAGGTCTGAAAGACCGGTTACCAGCCTGCCGCGCCCCACTCTCATCTGATTTCGGAAGCCATGCTGGCAACTTCCCTTTGCCGTCACCTTGGGTTCCATCGTCGATTGGGATTACTGATTGGTGACAGAAACGGAGGTTGTCTCGGATCCCTCATCTCATGCCATCACCGGTCGATTGTGTGATTAGACCCACGACGGCAATCTATATAAATAGCGGTCTAGCACCCGAGGGACCAGAGCCAGATCCCTCAATCCCCAACCTCTAAATGCAAAGACAAGAAAGCAAAATGTTTGAAGGCTTTACCGAATTTAATATTTCTGTCCAACAGGACATTACTATCCACGGCATCAAATCAGGCACCGGCCCCCCTCTTCTTCTCCTGCACGGCTTTCCACAGACGCATCATATGTGGCATAAAATTGCTCCAGCACTCACCTCGAAATTTACAATAATAGCCACCGATCTGCGTGGTTATGGCGCATCTTCCAAACCACCTTCAACGGCAGCTGATTCCCACAAAGCATATTCAAAGTCTGTGATGGCAGTCGACTGTATCGGCGTAATGGAGAACTTAGGATTCCAGAGATTCGATGTTCTTTCTCACGATCGAGGATCAAGAGTCGCGCATAAGCTATGTGTGGATTATCCGGAGAAAGTCGGGAAAGTTATGTTTCTTGATATCTGTCCCACGCTCGCCATGCTTGAGCAAACGGACAAGTATTTTGCAACAGCGTATTGGCATTGGTTTTTTCTCACCCAGCCATCTCCTTTCCCAGAGACGTTGATTGTGAACAATCCAGAAATTTTCAAGGAGAAGTTCTTTAGCCATAATACTTCACTCTCTGGGAAGGGAACTAGGACTGGTAACTACATTACTGAGGATGCATTGAAGGAGTACGTTAAGATGTATACGGATGAGGAAGCAGTGCATGGCATGTGTGAGGATTATAGAGCAGCGGCTACGATAGATCTTGCTGAGGCGAAGGAGGATGAAGAGAGAGGGAGGAAAATTAAGTGTTCTGTAAAAGTACTGTGGGGACGTCAGGGCGTTTTGGAGACGAATTTTGACACGTTAAATGAATGGAGGTTGGTTAGTGAGAGCGAGGTAAGTGGAGAGAGTGTAGATTCAGGACATTACATTGCAGAGGAGAGTCCTGAAGTGGTGTTAAAGCATATTTGGCAGTTTTTTGCTTGAATACTGACGCGGTGATCCAATATATCTTTTCTGGCTCACCCATGAATATATAGAAATTCGCCGGTGGTTATCTTCATTAGATTTACTCTGTTTAGAGAGCTAGTTTTCAGACTAAATATTTTCATCGGCTTCAGTCGCCCGCTCATTCCTGCCATTTTCTACGGGCATGCTTGGCGGTGAGTGCTATATATAAGTTGATCGAATAGAAAGTGAAACGTGATACCAAATCTCATGGTCCCTAGAAAGAGGGTATTTCTGATTATATGCTTGTATTTCACATCTGCGCTGTTAAGGTCGTCCAAGAAATAAGAAATAGAAGAACTTTTACTCTAGGGGTTTAAGAACCCGACAATACAATAATCCCATTGTCCGGTTTTGCATGAAAATTGTGTTTTAAAAGCGCACATGTAGCGAACACTATAAATATATAAAATTAATAATCCTTCCTGTTAAATACTATTCAGTCCATAAGATCCGAATGGAATATATCGGTCATTTGGAGTAAGTTAAAGAGTGAACCAGTTCGTCATCCACACACGCAATAATACGTTGGTTGATTCATTGATTGCTGGCTTTACGTATGCTCGGCTTTTCGGCACTGTTCTAGCTCCTCTTCTTTCAGCAGGACGGATAGTCCCTGTAGAATATCGATTAGACTTTAGTAACACTCTAAAAAGGCCCTCAGCTTAGAAAGACTAGTCAATCCCGATCTAATATATTTATTAGGCAATCGTCATGCTGCTCTGTACGGAATTGTGTTAGTACGAAATGGTGGAAACTAGAGTGGATGCCCTTTTTCATGCGTTGGATTGTACCAGCAGTTCCACTTCAACTGCGATCGTGTCGAGTTGCCCTTCTTGTTGCCGCAACTTCGCCTAAAACAGAATAGCTTGGCGAACTGACTAAACATGCACTTTGCATTTCTTGCAATCCTTGAAAAATCACACCCACTTCCGATACCCACAGCAATAGTAAGACGCGGCCGTCTATTGGTAGATAACTAACTCTCAAATATTCCAAGGATTGAAGGTGGATGATACTAATCATCGGTTCTTTCTATTCAAATAACTAGCTAGCTGGTAATTGTATTAACGCAAGCGCGCTGAAGTAAACGCATTATTAACAGGCGGGACTCAGGGCTGCACATGGCCCTCCTGCCGGATTCAAGAAACTAAAATATGTTTTCTTTTACAAGCTTATCATCTATTTCTAAGCAAGAGATGAAGTAACGGCTGCCCCTTTATCGGTTTCTTATGATCTGCCTCTCTTTATAAGTATTTCTCTTATGGGCACTTATTCTTCACGCCCAGAGAGGTTCATCAGCATTGGAATAACATTTCTCCGGAAACCGATTCTCCAGCGTACACTAGACTTACAATCCATGATGGCGGACCAGATGACAGATACAAATGCGGAAAAACAGCCGAATTCTCCAAAACAACCATCATCTACTTTCGATCCTTTTGACACCGAAGATCCGCGGTGGACACTGAAGAATCACCTTGAAGCCTACATCCAAAGATGCAATGAATCTTCAATACCTTCTGTCAAGACTGCACACGCATCCATTCTGTGGGAAAACTTGTCAGTCACCGGAGCGGGTGTTTTTGCAACTTATCAAGAGACCATTGCTGGGTTACTCACAGGCCTTTTTGACGCTGTGACAAACCTTTTTACCACAAAAAAAAAAGTGTTTCGCAGAACTATCATCCAGGGCATAAATGGACTTTTGAAAGATGGAGAAATGCTGTTGGTCTTGGGCCGACCAGGCTCCGGATGTACAACCCTGCTGAAATCCCTGGCTGGGTTGACAGACGACTACACGGGATGGAGTGGAACCATCGAGTTCAGTGGCATCCCGATTGGGGTCATTCGAAAAAGGTTCAGAGGGGATGTCGTTTCCTACAGTCCTGAAGGTAAATTTTCAAGACTTTAGTTACAAAAAATGCTAATAATCCTCCTACGGCAGTGGACATCCATTTCCCTTATCTGGACGTAGTGCAAACTGTTGATTTCGCGGCTCAGACACGAGCACCACATACCCGAATTGCTGGTTACAGTCGTTCAGACTATGTTCACAACATTCGAAACCTGCTCGGCACAACTTTTGGTCTCCGCAATGTTTTTAATACCAAGGTTGGCAATGACTTCATTCGTGGCGTGAGTGGAGGAGAGAGGAAGCGTGTCAGTATCGCTGAGATGCTTGCGGTTCGTGCTGCAGTTGGGCTATGGGATAACACCACTCGAGGCTTAGATTCCAGTACTTCGTTGGAGTTTCTGCAAGCCATGCGGACCACCACGAATATCATGCGGAATATCGCGATTGCGGCTCTGTATCAGGTTAGTGAGAATATGACGGATGTGTTCGATAAAGTTACTATCTTATATTCGGGCCGCCAAATCTTCTTTGGTACTGTGTCAGACGCAAGACAACACTTTCACGATATTGGATTTTTGCAACCTCCCAGACAAACCACCGCGGATTATCTCACAGCTGTTACTGATCCGAATGCCAGGGTTGTGAAGGAGGGGTTCGCGGAAATTGTGCCGAATAATGCAGAGCAATTTGCCAAGAGATGGCAAGACAGTATTTACTATCGGAAAATGCAAGCAGAGATGACAGAACATAAGAAGGAATTTCCGAGCAATAACGTGGCTTCCACAAAAGCCTTTGAGGATACCTTTCGCATGAACAAAACTCCCGGGTCTCGAGATGGAAGCCAATATATGATCAATGTTGGCATGCAGATGTACGTCTCCACCCTTTACATTTGAATATTTTATTGACACTTGTTCAGGGCCATACTAATGAAGCGAGCCTATCAGCGTACTTGGGGCAACAAGACTGTTCTCTTCGCTGGTGCCTTTGCTGCCCTTTTTATGGCGCTCATAGGCGGCTCGGTTTGGTACAATACCAAATCCAGTACTGCCGGATTTTTTTCTAGTTCAAGTGTTATGTACTTCGTTCTTCTCTTCGTCAGCCTTCAGGCAATGAACGAAATACCTCTATTGTACGCCCAACGTCCCATAGTCGTAAGTCTTATATCTGAACTGTCTGTATAATTACTACGTAACTGATATCTTCAAGACCAGACAAAGCACCTACGCTATGTACCACCCCAGCATCGAGTCCCTTGCTACTATGACCGCTGAATATCCAATCAAATTTCTTAACCTGGCTGTCTTAAGCGTTATTATATACTTCCTAACCCATCTAAAGAGGGAGCCTGGGGCCTTTTTCATATTCTTCCTATTTACGTTCGCAGCTTTTATAGTCATGAGTTCATTGTTTCGGACGATTGGAGCGGCAACTAAGACCATCGAGTCGGCTTTATCAATAGCAGGGGTTGTTCTTCTCCCCCTCACTGTGTCCAGTGGCTGTAAGTCCTTTATTCTGCCATCGTACTCCTGAAGATAATTAATGTTCTTAGATATAATTCCGCTACCAACAATGCACCCTTGGTTTAAGTGGATCTCATATATCGACCCTTTGCGTTATGCTTTCGAATCTCTGATGGCAAATGAATTTCACGACCGTCTAGCAACCTGCGATAATTTAATACCGATTGGCGAAGGTTTCGACTTCGCCAACCAAGTCTGCGCAGTCACCGGCTCCACGCCTGGCTCGCGGTTCGTGTCTGGGGATGATTACATCATGACATCTTTCACCTATAGCCATAACAATCTGTGGCGAAACTTTGGGATACTCATTGGACTTTGGGTCTTCTTTTCCTTTACTTATGCGCTATCATCTGAGCTGCAAACTCCTGCCGGTAGCCGGGGAGAGTTTCTGATCTTTAGAAGAGGCCATGCTCCTAATGCTGTCAAGCTCGCCCTGCAGGACAAGAAAGTCGATGACCTAGAAAATAATAACAACGACGTGACAAAGAACACCGCCGAAGAGTTTGGAATTCTACGAGAGGGTTCAACGCAAGGAGATCTTGCCAGTTTAGTCAAGTCAAAGGATATCTTTACATGGCAGAATGTTTCCTATGACTTGACAGTCAGGGGCGATGTGCAACGGAAGCTTCTAGACGATGTTTACGGCTACGTAAAACCTGGAACTCTGACGGCACTTATGGGAGAAAGTGGCGCAGGGAAGACGACCTTACTAAACGTGTTGGCGCAGAGAGAGGACAGTGGGATCATCACTGGAGACATATTTGTGAATGGATCGGCTCTAGATGTATCTTTTCAAAGGCAGTCTGGTTACGTTCAGCAGCAAGTAAATCTCAATTTTCACTTACTTTGTATATCTTTTGCTTGAGGCCGAAGCTAACGTCTCCAGGACATCCATCTGTCTCAAGCGACGGTCCGAGAAGCCCTCAGATTTTCTGCTTTACTACGTCAACCTAAAGGGGTTTCAATCGATGATAAATACGAATATGTTGAGCGCGTCATTGTTATGTTAGAGATGGAGGAATACGCAGAAGCCATTATTGGCACGCCAGGTTCCGGTCTCAGTGTTGAGCAACGCAAGAGAACTTCTATTGGGGTAGAGCTAGTGGCCAAGCCGGCGTTGCTGCTATTTCTCGACGAGCCCACGAGTGGATTGGATAGCCGTATGTCTTCTATCTTTCTCACTATGCAGAATACTTCTTCTGATTATTTTAGAATCAGCTTGGTCTGTCATCAAATTCTTGCGTAAGTTGGCCGATGCTGGACAAGCAATTCTCTGTACTATCCATCAGCCGTCCAGTGAGCTTTTCCAGCAATTCGATCGACTCCTCTTACTTCAGAAAGGAGGACAGACAGTGTATTTTGGTATGCATCCTCGATATGCATTTCAGTCAAAAGAATGGGCTACTGACTTGTTTGGATAGGGGCCATAGGTCAGAACTCTCAAACAGTCATTGACTACTTCGAGCACAACGGAGCACGAAAGTGCCTAGATGCAGAAAATTCCGCTGAGTATATCCTTGATGTGATCGGCGCTGGGGCTACTGCGCGAGTGGAAGACGATTGGCGTCTGATTTGGAGTCGCTCTGAAGAGCACCGAGCAATCATCGAAGAAATCAACTCCTTACAGAACTACTATCGAGCTTCAGAGGAATCAGATAATCATGTCGCCAGTCAGTCTAGTTCCAATCCATACCATTCTAGCGGCTACAAACACGACAATAACCTCAATATAACAAGCTTCGCGATACCTTGGCTCAGTCAATACAGAGCAGTACAATTCCGAATACTACAGACATACTGGCGATCGCCGGTTTACATCCTTGGGAAGCTGGTCCTGAATGTATTTGCAGGGTTATTCCTAGGTTTCACGTTCTACAATGAAAATGGTAGTGTTGCTGGCCTGCAGAACAAACTTTTCGCAGTGTTTATGGCTGTTCTCCTCTCGTTTCCACTAATGAATCAACTCCAACCCGCATTTATCTCACTACGGGATATTTACGAAGCCCGCGAGAAACCATCAAAGATGTACCACTGGTCGACCTTCATTCTCTCAGTCTTAGCAGTCGAATTTATCTGGAACTGTATCTGCACGACATTTTTTTTCATTCCCTGGTACTATGCGGTTGGCTTTAACCAGCAAGTTGACAACCCCAGTGCCCGTGGAGGCTACGCCTGGCTCATGATGATGCTCTTCTCGATGTATTACACGACCTTTGGACTGATAATGGCAGCAGCGGCACCAGATCTTACAGTGGCTGGAATTTTCACTAACTTACTTGCCACATTTATAATCCTGTTTAATGGTACCTTACAACCTGTGTCCGAGCTTCCTCATTTTTGGAAGTTCATGTACCATCTAGCTCCGTATACTTATGTTATCGGTGGACTGCTATCAACTGCTGTCCATGACACAGATGTTGTGTGTAAGCCACATGAGATCAACATTTTCCAGCCTCCTCCGGGGAATAGTTGTGTGGAGTATGCAGGACGATTCGTGGACACCTCACCTGGGAAACTACTGAATCCAGACGCTATGGCCGATTGTCAGTATTGCAGATACGCTTCTGGGGACGAGTGGCTAGCTTCCCTCGGCCTTTCTTGGCACCAGAGGTGGAGGAATGTGGGGTTTTTGTGCGTTTATATTTCATTTAATATATTTCTTGTCTTTTTGCTGTTCTATATTGCCAGGGTTTGGAGAGTTAAAAGGGGTAGTAGGAATAGCCTTACAGAGAGTTCGACTCCAGCAGCAACTAGTGCACCCATGTATAGGAAGGAGCAAGAAGGAGATCCCACTCCATGAGGTGAGAATAACCTCTAGACATTAAAAATGCACATTGGAGTTATTAGCGGTTTCAACTGAAAATAGTTAGAGTTTCATTGCTTTCCTACTTCTCCATTTACATAACGTAAGTGCATAGTGATAGCTACAACATAGCGAAAGCTACACCCCACTAGTGCCCCATGAACTCAACGCCCATAGATATACCGAGTGCAGGAGTTGGAAAGTTTTCGTAGTGTGGGAAAGTGACCTTGAATGAAAAATCTATCTCCTCAGATTAGGTTGCCACTCTCAGACGAATGCTACTTTAGCATTCAATGGTGGCCGCCGCGCGTCCGCCACTCTTTTTGGGTTTCGTCAATTCATTTCGCCAAAGAGGGGTATAGCAGCCTATAACCTCTATTGCTGGAGTATCTAAAAAAGAAATTTTGATTGCTGGGAGCAGTTGAAATAGAATTTGTTATAGTTACGAGTTTCCCTTGTAGTAAACTAGTGCACAAAAGTTAATAGCAGGAATCTTGTGGATGATCATTGTACTGAAGAATCGTCTCGCAAAGTCATCCATAATGCGGGCGAACGCTGAGACTAACAGATTTTAATACCTTCACTGACCAACACTCTGCGACAACTATGACTATGTGTCCTATAGCAATATAGCACAGTTTTATTCCAAGGACAAAATCAAGATAGAGTATTTAGGTATCATCATAATTATGAGACTCCGAGATCTCAAGTACGAGGAAGAATTCCATGCTAAGCCATATCGATCATTTCATAAAGACCTATCGGGTTACACTAGAGTGGTCGCCGGCCCCGACGCCGAGATCATATGCAACATGTCTTTCCAGCTCCGCACTATTTCAGACCTTACTTCTCCAAGTTGAACGTGGTCGAACGAGAGCCATTCCGTTGCTCAGAGCAGCCTTTCCATTGATTGAAGTGACAAATCGCACTTCCTCAAACTCTCCCTGGAAAGTTCCTAGCCTCCAAATCTTTGTCACGAGCACATCTCCCAGCCGTACTGGGGCAGAGAACCGGGCAGAGATGGCGCGCAGGTTGGCTGGCTTACTACCTCCAATTTCTTTCAAGATCGCGTGTGTGGCATGATTATATGTGTATAACCCATGCATGACCGGGCCAGCAAACCCGAGTGACTTCCCAGGCTCGTCTGTCACATGCAATCGATTGTAGTCCCCATTTAATCTTTGTGATGATCATTCAGTACACGATCCGTAGATGAGACGTTTAGAGCCTTACCGATAGAGCAAAGCAGCGTTTTGGGGAACTTGGTAGGTATATTCGGCATCCGGCGCCTTGTCTTTTGGTGGAGGATAACCCGGTTGCGAAGGGCCGCCTACGTGATAGATTAGCACAACTATTAACCTTATAAAGTGGATGCCTCACCCTTCGGACCCCCCCAGTTGCCTTGTCCCATATAATACGTAACACTCACCATTTTCACATACTCCTCTCCCGTTTCAGCGTCGATAAGGACTCTTTCGTCTTCTATGAGACTACCAACCTTCCCTCGGTCATAGACACCAAGGATCTTGTTTGTCAGCTGAAAGCGTCGACCAGCGGATGACGTGGGGATCGGGCGATAGAAGGTAGTCGTTCGGCCTGCGTCGACGATATTAGTTGCTTTGAAAGTGGGAACTCCTGGGAGAGTGGGCGGCTTGAAGCGGCTGCCGAAGTCGACAACCTCTTGATCTGTCAACTTGAATGCTGTTTATAATATCGATATTAGCACTGTGTTTCTCAGATTCGCTAGAATGATTAGAGTGATCCTACGCAAAATGGTCGGATACGTGGGAAATGCCTCAAAATCATCATTTTGTTCCTTTCATAGTTAGCAAGCATCTCGCCCTGTTGACGGGTTAGGGGAGTACAGTACAAACACAAAATTAAGCTCATCAATACCCACACCGATACTTGTCGCGAATATGAGCTGATCTCGTTGCAACCAGGATACGTCCTTAGTCGGAAGCTGATAATTCTTTGCAGCCATAGCGATTGTATACTTCTAGTAATGAACGGTGGTTTCACTTATTCGTAGAAACAATGAGAATTGTCAATCAATTAAGTGCACTGCAGCTATATTGACTGATCGACACGAACAGGCTAGTTTGAAATTGCTCCGGATCCGAGGAGAATGCAGCTCCGAGGATAAACAGCATCGAGATCAAGCCGTCAATGTTTCGCAAGGTGGAGATTTCTGATCGCAGCTATGTAGTCGGGGGATTGATTACTATTCAATCACAACCCGCGGGCCATGTCAGCCATCTAAAAGATGCCTCGCATTCTGTGATTCTGTAAGCACGATTGTTACAGGCACCAATTAGAGAAGAAGTTTCATGGCTTCACAATTTGAATCACTCATTGCCGAACAGAAGGCAAGACTGTATCCATCATATTACAGAGCTGACATCAGCACTGTGACCACTTATCCCACACGACAAAGTGAAGGGAAACGATAAATACCACATGTTGAGAGAAATAGCGTAGGGACATTGCGTTTTGAGTTACAAGTCTTAACGCGTGCTTGAGGACGGCGACGTCTACGATAACGTTCTCTCAAAGAGAATCGCGCAGCTAATCCTTTTTGACATTTCCTGTCATGATAAATAGAAGGCTTACTTACAAGCCTTGCGTGTAATGAACCATCAATTGGGGATACGCATATCGGATCATGCTGGTTATAATGACACCAAACAAAGTACGATTAGGACTTCAACACTCGCGAGAGGATATATAATACAATTCAAATTTGACTCCCTATATTTCCATCATATCCCAGTGCTGTGTCGTATTTTTAAGTTCGATGGTAGCCACAAGCGCGTCTTAGATGCTCATCCCAGACTGCCATATTAGAACATTCATAGCTTATTCTTCTTCACCGAAGCAAAGGCTGCCATGGTACCCATCAAGAGTGCTCCACGGTTGAACCTCGTGGGAAATTCCTTCAGCATTGCCTCTGCCAACTCGCGGGAACTCTTCGATTGCGCTAGGAGGCTTTCAAAAGTCTCGATGTACCTTCGAGACTCTGCAAGGTGGAAGGCACCATCGAGTTCATCTGCCTGTTTGTGGCCGGGAACCACAAGTTCAGGCTTGAGAGCTTCAACTTTCCTGATGCTTGCAATCCATTCATCCCTCTTCTCCTTCGTATTACATTCCGCAAGCATCTGATGTACGTCTCCATAGGCAACGTCGCCGACGACAGCAAGCTTGATATCAGGAACCCACAAGATTGTGGACGCATGTGTGTCCGCTTGCCCAACCTCAATAGCCTTTAGCGTGTGCCCCTCTAGATATATCTCGTTCTGAGAAGGTAACGGATCGGCCAGATGAAAGGGTCGATCAATCTGACCTGGAAACTGCGATCCCCAGGTCTTACTAAAGAATGGCTCCTTTATCTGCTGCTTCATGTGCTCCAATGTTCCAACGGTCGCGACCGGTTTTGCGGTTGGAAAATGACGGAGGAGGGTTGAAATTCCAAAGAAGTGATCTCCATGGCCATGGGTTATGTAGATGGCTTTGAGTCGCTTCCCTGGAATCGTCCTCTTGATCCAGTTGATGAGATCGTTCGTCTGGGCTATTGAAATCGGTGTATCGACAAGAACTGCTTCCTTTTCTCCATGAATGAGGGTACAAGAAATGGGAGACCACAGTCCACCTTCCGTACCATCGGGCCTGGTCCAGGGAATAGGAGGTGCAACGTAAACACTGGCACGTAGAGAGGGCATCTTGTATTCTGTTCTTTTTGCTATTCAGGATTGGCTTTGTGGAAAATAATGTACGTTCTCAGCTATGGACTTGCGACGAAATATGCCGCCATATATATATATGGTATGATCATTAATCGATCGATACGACTATGCCAGAGTTCTCCGAGGAAGTCCTCGATAGCCGAGCCGAAGACAGACCGAAGGTAAACTGGCCTAGTTTTTATGCAACTGTTCGATAACTATAGTTCGCCTATGTCAAAATCCGCCGCCTAAAATAAGTAAGAGGAAATAATCCCTTGCAAGCCGACAACAGACAAAAAGGTTAATATACATCTTATTATAAGTTTATATACACCAATACTATCAGCCAGGCCGAACTCATCCAGCGAAAATAGATCATAGCGGCATGGAGGATCCAGGGTACTGGTTGTGTTCAAAAATACTGTTGAAGCCGTCCGTATTCAATAGATTCTCGAATATTATATCACCTGGATAGAAATGCATCTGACTGTCCGCCACTTCCAGGAAGTGATCTGAGCCAAGAGGTGAGACGATCTGTCGATCTAAGATGGGTGATAGAACTCTAGGTTCCTGTGCTGACAAGTATGTCTGTGAGACGTTTGCTGTTAGATTATGTGGGCTCTCCTGTGACTGGTCCTTGGACGGCCTCATAGTCCCGGCTGAGCCGGTATCTTGAGCATCTTCTTGCCGTTGAAGTAACGATGCCCTAATGTTTCCAGAGTCTATCTTTCGAGCCGCCCTCGTCATGAGAGCAAAGGCGAAGTCAGCAGAGAAATAGTTTTCTCTGAGCCCTCCCATAATCTGCATACATTGACGGAATGCAGCTGCACTAGATTTCCTGATGCCCCTTCTGCTTTCATTGACAAATTGAAGATGTATGATGGAAGCCATTATGACAGGAGTGACTCCGCTTGTTGGCAGGTAGCGAATGAGATTCAGTTCCCATAGATCCTGTGCGACCTCCGTTATCTCCATGGCGGCAAGGCGGGTCTTTTCAACCCCAACATAGATATTTTGTGAGCCGGCACCGTGAATTTGACTGATAGATAATTGTTTTGTTGAACGAATTATGGTGGCAAAATAAATCATGTGTAGGAGGGCAGCGTGAACTACAAGAGATTTGTCCATGTCTTGAGAAGTTGGCCGTTTATATATTACCGTATTCTGGAGGTTCTCAGCCCACTCAACCAGGCTCTCATGCCCTTTCTGGGCTGCGGAGGTCTGAGACTCGCTGCTTGATGCCAGTAAAACCATTCTCCCGCGTACACTGCTCGGAGGATCGTAACCTTGGTTTATTCCTTTAAATTGATGAACTGTCTCAAGTATCTGTCCGAGAGGGATACAGAGCTTAGCTGTTTCAATACACATCAATGCCAAGCGTCTCTGCTGATCTTCATTTTCGAGGAAAGTACATCCATTGACACAAGACTGATTCCAAGAGCTGTCTAGAATTTCAAAGTCGTCCATGTCAAGCATCGGGACATCAGATTCCTCAAATCTGATGAGCCCTGGGTTTCCTGTAGCCAGAGTAACTAGCTTATCTCGCATGAAAGACGACCAATATATTCTTTTAAACAGTCGTCGATTGCTCTGCTTCTCGGGATTCTGGTGCAAGCCTATGACCTGGCAAAGTGATATTGCGAGCGCCAGCCAGTGCCGGGTGCTTTTCTCATCATCTGGAGTCTCAAACCAATAGCTCAGGAGGAGGAATGATTGAATTAGCGTTATTTCGTCATGCTCGGAACTGAAATCGTAGAGCACCTGGTCGGTTAATCCTGCTTCATATTTGGGTCAAAAGGGAGCTCACTCTTGCTCTGTGGAATAGAACCCTCCGTGCTACCTTGCGCGTTTCAAAGCCTCCTTTCGTTAGGCATCCTGCGTCGACAAATGCTACGCCTGCAAACATGATAGACTGAAGCAATAGCAGGCTGATAGTCCCGCCTTCACCAGTACCCTGCTCAATCGCCTGTATGAGATGACTGAGGGGTACAATAGGCATATACGGATGCACGAAATCAATAAAGCTCCGCAACAATGCGTTACGAAGTTCATCAGTGGGAATACTCAAAGCACCCTTATTCGCAAGATATTCAAGATCCTTATCGGAGATTGAAGGAGGAAGGTGTTTGATATAAGGAGGTAGAGTGAGATTATGAGGGGATCCAGTTGGGGAGCAGAGGTTCAGGGGTCTCGTGAGTGAGGTATCAGCAACGGCATCTCGTGTTTCATCTGAGGAGAGCATTCAGCACAAAATTATTGAATATCACGCAGAAAGACAACTCACATATTGAGTTAGGCTCGAAGATGAAGTCATTCATCCTACTATATGGCGGTGTTCGTAACGGCGAAGATGGGATTTCGGGACGTTCCAGTAAATCAAGCTCACTGTGAGTGCCATCAATGATTCGTGCTTCGTTTCGGAATGATGGCAGCTCGGCGTGAGACTCGATGCGAGCTCGATGTGAAGGAGAATTAATCGGCGTCAACTGCGGCTGAGAATCATTTTCTGCTGGTCCGGGCGCCCCGCGTTCGCGATTCTGTACTCGACGGCGCTTTTTCGACAGTGCTGGGCGTTCATTGGAAGCAATTCCACTATCACGCCTAGTTCCCTCTGTAAGTCGCTGCGAAAGGCAAATAAGGAATTTCTGGTGGAGAAATGAATGAACTGCACCTTCGACGATCGACCTGTGGAGCATAGCAAGTGCGGGCATCCAAAGTACAGTTCGTACACGGATGCCCATGAACCACCATATCACACCGAACCTTTCTCTCCCTACAAACACGGCAAGCTCTTGAAGATCTCTTTCGATTGATCGGCACATCCTCTCCGTCGCTGGTAGTCTTCACCGCCCCTCCTCTGCGGCTATTGGGGTCTGGCACAGACATAGCGACCAAAGTGGGAAGTATCAGGTTTCTGGGCTTGGAAATGATTGAGATCAGAAATCTTAGGAAGCTGCGAAGTTGTATGTCAATAATCGGAGCGGGGTGACCTATATGAGGGCTTACATTAGCTTTCTCCACAGTAAAAACTGTGGGGTTCGCGGGGTTCCTATAAAAGGTACCTTGCTTAGCAAGACATTCGCGAGTTCCTCCAGCCAACACGGACTTCCCGGAAAGAATTTGCCGCTGGCCGCGCTAGATGGAGAAGATATATAATATATATATACGCTGGTACCTTGAGAGAGGTGTTGCTCTTGAGCTGAGCAGCTAAGATCAGGCATTGTGAATGTAATTATATCAAGATATGGGCCTATCTAAGCTAAGTATAACATAAGGTAGGAAAGTGTAAAAGCACTGGTATGGGCCATACACAGGCCAGTCCTATGTGTAGTCTCGATATTGTGATACATTAGCATAACGAAGAGAATATCAAAAGGTGCTAAGAAGCGTCAGTAGGATGTTATTATCCGAGAACCATTCCAACAACTCCTCGCTCTGGTGGCCCCTCACAAATGTATTGATCCAACTTCAATGGCACTCATCTATCGAAGCAGATCACCTCTCTGACTTGAGCTAACTAAAATAGCTAGCTTTCACAATATGAACTTTCTATTAGTAATTTACTTCCGGCGCGCATGCAATTCGCAGCTCTAGAGCAATCTTCTTTTCTCGGCTATTCTAGCACAAGAACCCATGTATCCTCGGATATGCTACCACAGGCATCCATGCATCCTCGGATATATCTTGAACGTTCAGTAATCAAGATATTACGCGTGACTTATCGAAATCGGAGGTCGCAGTGAGTTCTGGATGCCTCAGGCAACAGGTGGTATCCGTGGCACCGGAGAATATGGCTTCCTGTCAGGGCTCTCATGACAGGGTGTTACGCAATAGGGTAGAATCCAGGGGCACGTATCAATGGGTTGATTTGCGGGTGAGGGTTAGGTGGCAGAACCAGGGAAACCACGACGCACAGACCAGGCGGTCAGAAGGCGGTGGCGGCGGCGGTGGCAGTCGTTAAAAACCATATACAGTCAAACCCCTGTTAAGACGATCATCCTTAGTACAATAAAACCATTAGTGCAATATTTTTTCCAGTCCCAATTCAAATCCTATACAATCCCCGATATCCGCGATATCGTCACAAAACCTTCAAATATCGTCTTAACTAGGGTTAAATTTATTAATCTATCCTTAAAAATGCCTCTAAAATATCCTATTCCGATTGAACAGCAACGCGCTCTACGCCGATAGGCGACTAAATGTGACAATAGAACATTCTCCTGAGTCGCTTAAAGAGGTCACGTGACTCTGTCAAGCCCTTTGTTAGAACTAAGTCTTAAGCACAATTGTTTCGGAACCGTTTCGGAAGCTAATTGCTCCGGAGCCTAAGCGATAGATATATAGGAACTATACTATACCTAAGAGTTGCTCTGTACCTTAGTTTGTATATGCTCAGGGTGCCATAGGGTAGTCTAGGTATAGGTCTCTAGGAGTATAGCAGTTGATTTAACCTGCCCGGCGGGGGAAATCGCAAGTAGGGTAGTCTAGGTGTAGGATTAGTGCCTTCTATTCCCTAGGGGCTATTAATGTTACGGCTATAGCTCTAGACTTTGTAAGTGCTAGGGCTATAGAGGAGTCAAGCTATTGGACTTGGACTAGGTTCAAGAGCTTCTATAGGCTCTTATATAACTGTGCTGTTTCTTTTTCTATTAGTCCCCCTGCTAAGAATATAAGAGGCTTAAAGAAGGGTCTAAGGGCTTTATATTTCCTTTTCTTTTCTAAGGCCGCTTCTTTGAGTATCTTGTAGGCGTCTTCTTTGCTTAACTCTTTGTTTATTACTACTATCTAGACGTTATAGTAGTACTAGCTTAATCCTAGGAAGGTTAAGAAATCTGCCCTTAGGGCTCCCTCTTGGCTAGTCCCCTGGCTTACTATTAGTTCTTCTTTTACTTAGAGGTCTTCCTAGCTAGAAAAGGTTTTTATAAAAGCATAGGTAACCTAGTTATGTCTAGAGATCTATTTCCTTATAGCTGCTCTATATATGTTCTAGTAGCTTATACTGTGGTAGGGTTGAGGCCTATGTATCGCGTGACCTGGAACCTTGTTTTTCTGTGCCGGTGGGCATATGGTGTTTCGCTAGCACAGGACTAGAAACTTAACTTCTCTCTTATTGTCATAAACCAATAAGCAGGCGCCATTCTAGGTGCGGGGATATGACGTCAATACGGGTACGCATCTCTTGCCGAAGTTTCCGGACTATAGTTATAAGGCAGGGAGCTTTTGTAAAGCTGTTAGGAATTATTAATTAGATTCTATTATTAGTTTAGTAATTGCTATTAGTTATCCTTGTTGCTGTTAGTTAGGATTATAGTTATTAGCTATAGCGAATCGTTATTAATTATTCTTCTAACTGCTATACCTCTTCCTACTATTAGATTTACCTAGTTGTATAATACCCTGTTAAGAGAGTCCTAATATTCTAATCGATCTACCTATATAGGAAATAGTTTATTATAAATAGGCAAAAATTATAATAGTTCAAAACACTAATCAAAGCAATACAAGTACTATAGATAACACGCTGTCTACCTACTTAGAGGAATCCTCTTAGACAATAATAGCAGTAGACTTTGCAAGAATTAAACAGGAGAATACTCTTCTAGTTAAACAGTTAACTATAGCTAATAGTCGTGCAGCTAAAGCAGAACGTTATATAGTAGAAGTAGAACGTTATATAGCAGAAATAGAGAAAGAAGCTTAATTTAGAGCTATAGAATCAAGAGTTCAAGAATCGGAAAGCTAGTAGGTGTGACGGCACAATCAGGGCATAGGTCAGGGCTCTAAGTTCCAAGAATCGAATATCTTTTAAAATACTAAGCTAGAGAAGTCAGGAAGGTTAGGAACGCGTCTATTGTTATGGATACGTTGCTTCCCCTGGCAACCCCTGCTAGTATATCTAACTAGTCTAAATATAAGACAGACGTCTAGAGCATTATATTACCCCCTCTGTCAAAAAGAGTCTAAATGCCCTTATTTAGTATTAATAAGTAAAGAAAAGTCTAGGTATAATTTTTTTATTAGTTTTCTTATAAAAACTCTATTAAATCCCTTAAAAAATACTATTATTTATATATTAAATATAGTTGTCCTGCTGCTATATTAATCTAACTCTATGCCTATTCTGTCTATTCTACGTTATCTATTAATTGTAATAGATCTAAGCCTACGTCTACTAAGGCGTTAAAGACTAAGGTTATTTATATAGTTAATAGAAAGAGAGTAACTATTAGTCTATCTACTAGTATAAGTATATTTAAGGTAGTATTAGAGGTTTTGCTAGATTTAATAAACGTTTTAGTAGTTTTAGCTATAGTAAATATCTTAGGCATATTTGCTTTAAGTTAGGCAATTTGCTTCTTAAGGTTAGCGTTTTTGTGCTTAAGCTTAGCGTTCTTGTCTTTAGTATTATTTAAATTATATAAGGCCGAATCTAGCTTATTAACCTTTTCTATAAATCTACTAGCTTTTAGCTTCTAAATCTTTGTTATCCTTAATATAAATAGTATTAAATACGCAGGTCTTAGCGAAAGTCAGTAAGGGTATTATTCCCAATTAGTGTTAATTGTTATTATTGTATTAATATTATAAAGTGGGTTGCGAATTAAATACAGGTATGGATTTGTAGGTGCCTAGCCAATTAGGCGAGGGCAGTTATATAATAGTCAGGTAATACTGACTTTAACATACCCCTTTAGTATAACTGAATATCCTGTAGCAACTAATAAAAAATACCTAAATACCCTAAAAAGGCTATAAGCGTTTAGCGCTAAATAGTTAGTAAAAAATTAACTAATTTTAGTATAAATTAAAATTATTTAAATTAACTTTAGGGCTAGGCCTAACAGTTTAATAAATTATATACAAATTAAGCAGCTAAACGAATCTCTTGTGTTTAATTAGTCTAAGAGGTTTTGTTAATCTGTTAGCAACTATATTCTCTGTTTTGTAGTAGAATAGGCGAATTTCACCTCTTTTAATATACTCTCTATAGAAATAGTATTTAATATTAATATATTTTGTATACTAGTATAGTTTAGGATTGTTACTAAGGGATAAGCACCCCTGGTTATTACTATAGATTTTAGTATAAATAGTATTATTTCCCTAGTACAATATCTGCTATAGTATCTGCTATAGCTATAGAGCCTCTCGAATACAGGCTATAAAAGCATAGTATTTAGCTTCTGTAGTCAATAGCGTAACAGTAGGTTGCCTCTTAGCTGACTATGAAATTGCTCCTCTACCAAACATAAATATAGATCTAGATACTAAACGCCTAGTTTAATAATCTGTAGCGTAGTCAGAATCGCAATATCTATATAACGATATCTCTCCTTCTCCCTTCTTTCTACTATATATAATGTTAAGGTTTATTGTGCCTTTGAGGTACTATAGTACTCTCTTAGCTGCCTTAATATAGCTATTCGAGGGATTTGTCAAAAATCGGGAAAGAATAGAAAGGGCGTATACGATATTAGGCCTAGTATAGACTACTATATATATCAGAGATCCTACTAATGATTAATATAGCTATATATCCTTATTTGTAGCCTAATCTGGGTTAATAACTATAATCTTCTCTAAGCCTGTCGCTATAGGGGTATCGACTAGCTTGCTCTCTTCT